>ML836584.1:0-12324 GCA_009831015.1 Picea engelmannii | reverse complement strand
CAAATTTTGTGGAAACAAAAAAAATGTAAAAAAATGAGATTTAAAAATTTTCAAATTCAAATATGGTTGAATCAATACAGAAAATTCATTCATTTTCATAAAATGAGAATGCATAAATGTTGTTCATTGTTTAAAATATGTTAAAAATCATTACACCAAGTTCAATAAAGTTTTTCTACTAATTCTTCTTCATTTAGGACAATAAGTGTTTGATTTTATTTTATTTTTTAAATAGTGATATACCCATCAATGCTTGACTAGAGGACCCCTACATATATTTTGCTTGCTGAAAAATTTCTTCCCTCCTTCTCTAGCCATCATCACGATAGAAATCCTCTTTTTTTCAATTGTTATCATCATTTTCCTACCTTACAAATCTCCCCCCAAAAAATAATAATGATGATAATAAATTTAATGTTGGATATTTACAATGTTGGGCAATTATTTTCCATAAGAAAGTACAAGAAGACCCATCTACAACATTACAAAAGCCCTAGGAAGAATTTTAAGAACCATAAATAAGAATTTGGCTCCACAGGAAAAAAATAAACTAATTGAAGACCTAGAAATAAGAAGTCGGCCCCATACTGGTGCCTAGATTAGTATAAAGAGAGGATCGACTCATTTCATTTGGGTAGGAAGACATTTTTCTTTTCTACAGTGCGCATAAAGAAGTTGCAGCTATAATTGTGTTATTTCACTATATCTTGGTTCTGGTTGTCTTGGAGAGTGTGCCACACTTGGAGAAGCTCTTGCTTAGTTGCTCTTGATCATTTTATTGAGGCACTAGGTCTTGATGATGCTAGCCTTGGGAAGGATCTTCTCTGTATGGTATTTTGGCTATTGATGGTGATGTATTGGTAATATATTGGACTAAATTCTTCTATAGAAAGGTTGTTTGGTTTTCTCCCAAGGTTGGGTTTCCCAGGATAAGCTCTTGTGTTCTTGTGTTCTTGTGTCTTCTGCGCATGGTTAATATTTCTAGATCTTGTTATTTCCACTGCATTGTTATAGTTGATATTTTGTGTGTATAATTATTCTATGATAACTAATGTATGTAAGTGAATCTTTTCATTAATCATAAGGTAATAACTATCATATCTGAGAATCATATAAAACACCAACATGGTTTCAGAGAGAGTTGAAATATTGCCACTGCACAGTTTATGTTTGCTGATGCACAAACCTGGAGGACAATGAGTTTAATTTTTCCATATATCAACTTTCCCTAGCCTAATTCAACCCCTAGTGGTCTTAGATTGTATCTTGGTGAAATTTGAAATTTCACCTAAAACACACTACTGTAGTTGTAACAATTTTCTTTGTGAATCTTGTTGAGCATTTATTGGGTTGAGTTGAGGAATTTTTTTTGCATAGAGAAACTCACCATGCCCTAGCACACCTACAACACTTCTCATTTTGACCTTCTGTCAAATTTGAAATTTTAGGGTTTATTGACATTTTCTTGGACATCGAACTTTCTGCTATCTTGATTTTGTGATTTCCTCATGTACTGATGGTGTCTAGTTTCATATTAGAAGACAAGTTGGATGGTGTTGCAAATTTTAGAGGCATGCACTTATATATGTTTCCAAGTTATATCATTTAGCAGAGTATGAGGATGTTTGTAGGGGATGTACAAGGGACCTTGTCCAAGAAATGACCCAAAGGGATCATTGGATCTAATGCATTCATAGGAATAATGCACCCTCCATAGTATCTAAGACTCCAAGTTTGCATATAAGGTCATAGGTGGTATCTCTGAGAGGGTGCTATAGTGACGTTTGTAGGAGGCAACATATTAGATGGTCTTTAGTTTGATACATGGAGAAAACTATCTAGACATAGAGTTGTGTATATGATCATATACATCCATGTACTAAATGAGAAGAGAAAAAAGTTAGAACCTTCTGGAAAGAAGGATACTTTTGTGGGATAAATAGTGTTTCACATGGAGATTGATTGTGAAGATAAGAAGGCTCTGAATATTACCATATATATCCCTCTAGTACAATTGTTCACTCTTCATATCATCAGGAAGAGTCAGTAGAGCCAGTCGGGTCAGTGGATGTACCTAGAGAATTGCAGTGACCAGGAAGAGGCTAGCATGGTTTCATGATACCTTGTAGGATATAGTATGGCATGCATCTCCCTGTAATACTTTCAGGGAGAGAAAAATACCTCATATATTATCAAGTTACATGGAGTCACATCATTGATTTCAAACCTTCCAGTTATGAGGAGCAACATATGGCTCCACTAATGGTGAGGAATAAGACCCCACTAAGTAC
This sequence comes from Picea engelmannii, assembly GCA_009831015.1. Lineage (NCBI taxonomy): Eukaryota > Viridiplantae > Streptophyta > Pinopsida > Pinales > Pinaceae > Picea > Picea engelmannii. Next base: position 10,033 of record ML836584.1, on the reverse strand, counting down.
CAGATGAAAGGGAGCCAGAGTTAAGAGGGAGTCAACCCTTAGGATCTAGTAGGGAGGAGAAACCTCCAAGGACAACTCATTGGATATCATACTTCAAAGGAGATCAGTAGATGTAGAGGGAGAAGATGACTCCAAAGATTGTATAGACTCAGAGGGAGTCATGTTTTAGAGGGAGCATTGTACTCTAGGATTGATGGATACTTGATGATCTTGGTTTTAACCAAGAATGATGCAGATTCAGTGTGATCTTGATCTAAAAAAAAGAGTTAGTTGGCTCAGAGGGAGATCTAATCATTTAGAGGGAGTTCTGTAACACCCCAGGTTTTGAGCCCCCATATTAAATAATGTATTGTTACATTGTTGAGAGGCCAGAGTGCCCAAACAATTATTAAAAGGCAAGTGTTCCTAATAAATGTAATGTGTGATCATTATTAATAATAAATACATCGCTCGTTGCTAGAGGGACAAGGACTAGATTTATAAGGGGATATGATTCCACAAGAGAGGGGGCTTTAGGGCCTAAGTGTTTATTTCATTTTTTAATTACCCATTTTGTTTAATGGGTGGGGGGAATCAATTACATGAGATATTGGGGAGAAGGCCAAGAGGTTATTGATCCTCACTAATTACAAAAACCCATCCCTGGTCTGTGGAAGGGGTTCTCCAGTTGGCTAGTTCTCTCATTCTTTTTGGTCATTTTCTCACTCTCATTCCTATCCCCATTCTAGTGATGTTGTTGGTCATCTCACACATTCATTCACCTTATTTGTTCACTATTAATCCTCTCTCATGGAGTCTTCACTCCATTCATTCCTTCACTCACTCATCTTTCCCCATTCACGTTTGGCTTGGAAAAGGAAATTAGACCATTGAAGAAGAACCGTGGTTTTGTTGGCTATAGGGATTGCTGGTGTAATCCAACCATGATTTTAGGCCTGCATGTCTGAGATGCTTGGCATGTGTTCAAATTTGATCACAATTGCGAGTGTTGAGAGTCCCATCATGGAGATTCTGGACCAACTGCACTGGAGCCCTAGAAGGAGAAGGACTTTTTGAGGGACTGTATGGCAGAGAAGGGTGGAGGTCCATTCTCTTGGGTGGTGTAGGTTGGGTAGGAGAGAGATGGGTAATGGGATTGTTGTGGGTAATGGAGAAGCCTATGAGAGCTTGAGTGTTGAATGGTTTGGGATTCCAAGTAACACTCTAGAACTATTCTTGTGGATTAATATACCTGACTCGGGGGTGACATTGTTGTTGAGACTTGGAACAACAATGTCTATGATTGGGTGGAGCATCCTTGATATACAACCAGTTGGTGTCTTATTTTATAAAAGATAAGTTCTCTCTACTATGGTTTTCTTTGCTTGTGTATTTATTTCCACTATATATTAAATTATTATATCTGAGATTTGTACTTATAATATGCATGCTTGCTAGTTAATGTTGTGCATGGTATATTGTGCATGTCTTTTATGTTGTAGTATGAATCTTGATCATTACATGTATGTATTTAATGCTTCTTTATTAATTAGTTGTTATCAGAGATTCGAAATCAGACAAGAAGTGTGTTCTTAGTGTGGCATCCATGGCTTGTGGGAGGTTGGGTATGTTACAAATTGGTATCAGAGCTTCTGGTTCAAAGACTGGATTGTTACGGGCTAGAACAAGTGTGAACTAGGAAGATTTGTTGTCACAGATTTTATATATTTGTGCGAATTTGGGGAAAAATGGTGGAAACATTTGAGTGAAATCCCCCAAATTCATGAACATATATGAGATTGAATGATTCCAGGATTGTATAATAAGTTAATGGATTCAATCTATAGAGTTGCGGAGCCGAATTCGATATAGAAGGTCGAAAAGTTTGAGTTTTAATGGTCGCTATAATGATGGAAAACGTTTGTAGAATCGACGATTGAGATCGTGTTCGATCTTGGATCAATGGTCTAGATTTGTCCTTGGAAAAAATAAAATTTAAAAATTCGAATGTTTACAAAGTTTGGTGAAATTACCAAATTGGCGGCTAGGATTGATTTGACGATTTGAAAAATGAGGAACATCGATGGTCCATATTCATTTCATCTATTTGGGGAGTTGGAGAAAATCAATGGTAAAGATCATATTGGCCAGGAGATCAATGACCCAGATTCACTTGGGATTTTGTAAAAAATTCTAAGTATGGAAGTTCACCAACAAAAATCATCAACGGTCGATGGTTATGGATCGACAAGTTTGGTGAAGGGTTGAATATTCACCAAAGAAAATCTCCAATTGTCGATGATCGATGATTAGGGACCGGTAGATTATGGTAAAGTTTTTATTTATTTTCCATACAAATAAAATTTTCGATCTCCGATGAACGATGGTCGGAGATTGACAGATTTTGGTGAATTTTTTTCTTTTCTGGACAACAAAAACCTCTAAAGTCCCAAAATCCATAGTAAATCTTGACCATTCGTGTTTAAGGACATGTGTCCGTAGATCATCCTGTTGGCCCTTGACCAAGTTTTGGGAGATACTTGGTCATGTTTGACCAATTTTGGGACTTCGATAGCCTGTTGAAGATGGAGCGCCAAACGAAGCAAAGATTACGGAATCTCGACCCACTTTTGGGTCCCTTTTGGGTTTTTGGGAATATGTAATGGGAAAGGGATGTCATCCCATGGGTTTACCCACGCTTAGGCCCACTTTTGTAATGTATAAATAGATATCTAGGCATCTATCAGAAGAGATAGAGATGTATGTGATGTAAGCTAATTGTTAATAGATTTTGTAAGTGATTTGTGCATGACTGTAAGAGGCTTGCAGAGTTAAGTGAAAGTCATTGTAAGGAGTTGTGGTCGGCTTTGTGTTGTAGCACAAGGAAGAAGGATCTAGAGAGATGCGCAAATCTTTTGTCCTATGCGAAGAAGGTTTTTGGTGGTTTTGTGCTGTAACCGATTGAAGACACTAATAAAGAAGAAGAGTTGGTGGACGTATCCCCAGGGTGGGGGTGAACCACGTAAATCTGTGTGTTAAGCTTTGTGCTTTGACTTGATGTGTTTATCCCTTCGTTTTCTAAGTGCTTTGTTATAGTTAGATAGATCTACTTATGCTTTGTGCATCTTAGAGGTGTGTGAATGCTATATCTGACATGTATGAAGATGCTTAGTGCCGATCTACTGGATCTCATCTGTTTTACTATTGTTAAGTGCTGAAATACCTTAGATCTAAGTGAATGTTGTGATACTTTGTGCTATCTATGAAGTATAATAAGGGTTGAATATTGATGAATGATCAATGCTAAGTGCTCCATAAGTGATATAATCATAGATCTGTGTCCCAACTAAGGTTGCAGACACCTGGGTATTGCAACCAACCTTGTCTCTACCTCGGGTGAGACTTCATCTTCTTCACAGGTTTTCCTGAAAGGGCTGGTAGTTGGGATTTTGTTGGTGCGCTGTTGTAGCATTGAACCTTGGGTCTGCCCCTTGTGCCAAGAAATGGTTCCATTTATGGGACCTGAAACTGTGATTGCTGGGAACTAAAGAAGAAGAATCTTTGTGAAACGATTCGATCTGAAACCGTGGAAGCTCTATGCATAGATCTATTGCCATAGTGCACAACATCCTACTTGACCTGTGAATCTTTGTGCCAAGACAGAAAGGTTAGATCTGTAAGAAAAGAGGTTGATACTGAAGAAAATAAGCAAGATGTGAATGCTTTGTGCTTTAAGAAAGGTAAAAGTAGAATTTTATGATAAAGAGAGGTAAGATCTGTAAGCATTGTTCTTTGATAAAGGTAAGAATAGTTAAAAGTTCTAGATCTGAAAGCTTTGCACTCTGTAAAAGTAAGATAAGTGGAAATTTTTGTTTCTAAAGCATGGATCTAGGTATGTTTGATAGATTATGCCCTAGCTTAAAAACTAGGGCATTAATAGATGAAAGAAGGTTTGATATGAATAGATCTGATAAGAATAGTGATAGATATGTTATACCTATGCATAGAAATAATGTTTGGACTAACAAATGGATGCAGGATCCTAGAAAGAATTTGTTGCAGGTTAGCTCCTATGATCCTAGTGCGAAGTACAAAAGAGGTTGGGGATCATTTAAAAGAAAGAGAGGATTAACCCTCTATTACAGTTGCAGAAAAATGAGATATCTAGCTAAGGAATGCCCTGCTGGAAGGACTAGTTGTCTTTGTTGTAAAGCTCTAGACCATGAAGCATTAGATTTCCCCAGAATGATTGCTAAGCTTGAAGGAATGAATCTGAACCAAGAGGTAGATCTAGAAATAGCATAACCCCAGAAAGAATCAATGAAAGTATTGGTACAGATGAAAGAAACCTTGAATGACCATCGACATGTTAGGCTATCAAAGATCTTTAAAGAAAAATAATGCATCGAAGTAAGAATAGGGGACTTTGACATTGATTGTGTTCTGGATAAGGAAACAAAGATGAATATCATGATAGAGAGAACTTGGGAAGCTATAGGGAGGCCTGCTATGATTCCTTCATTAGGAGGAATAGGACTATTCAGAGGAAAATTGGTAAACCTATGTGGACAGCTCACTCAAATATCTATGACTATCAATGGAACTTCGACAGAAGAAGACTTTGAGATTATTAAATTTGTTGAAAATAATGCCCCATTTACCATGCTAATAGGAAAACCTTGGATTGATAGAAATCAAGCTAGATGAAAGGAAGAAGAAGAAGTTTTGGAACAAAAGAAGCAAGAGTTAAAAGACTTTATGACCAAAAGGATTGTGCACTTGAATAAGGAACAAAAGAGCAGATCACATAGATCTAACACTAGAATCCCAGATGTCAAAGCTAAGAGAACACTAGAGGATCCTCAGGAGATTGAATTACCTATCCTAGACACAGAAGAAGTATTACCCAAAAACCTTAGGGAATAATTTCAATAGTGCGAAGTAGCTAAGACCAAGGAAGAAAAGAATCAGAATGAGAAAATCATCACCGAGACGAAGCTCACTGGAAAGAAGGCTAGGAAGTTAAGAAAGAAAAGGGATAATACTTAAAGATTACATGAGGTTCTAGAAGATACCTCACAGAAAGAAAAATTGCAGAATTTGAGCTTCTTCAGGATATCAGAACAACAACATATGGCACTTTGCCATGATGAAGCAATATAGTTGTTGGGCCCAATATATCTGTTTGACTTCCACCCCAAACAGACAGAAAATAAATAAAGTTTCGCCACCTGACCATTGGACTGCACCATAACGGATCGAACAAGAATTAATGGAGGCTCATACCCGTTGCAAGCAATCCATTATAGAAGTTGTCCATTTATCCCACAGCGCCATGCAACGAGAACACTTCAACCTTGGTTAAGATTGTCCAGTGATCATTACACCCTTACTTTCGATCATATTGCCATGTCTACATTACTTTGTGAACCCGATATTATTAACCCCGAGCACGTATGTCCGAAGAGCTTAGCTCACTTGAAGAATCTGTGAAGGAAGTACTCATTGATCTCAGGACCGATAAAGTCATGTCGGAAAGAAGGATGTCTGTAGGTGTGCAAGCATCATCAACAGGAGGCATCCAATATTATCCATCGACTGATCGTGGAGCAGGAACCTCCATAATTGCAATAGAGATGAGAACAAATCATAGAGATGATCTCGCGAATGTTAAGTTGATTCCAAGAATCTTACCTGCATATATACCTCCTATGAGTGGGGCAGTAAATAGAGATCGCGTGCCTAGAGATTTTGACTATGCCTTGGTCACTGCGTACCTCCCAAAAGGAATACACACATTTCGCATAGACCAGGATGAGATAACAACGTTGAAGTTTAGTGACTTCAACCTTGGAGACCGTAAATCTTACAGTATGCTCTCTCCACATAAGTATCTGACCAGGACAAAAAGCAAGAATTCAAAGATTATCCCCCAGCCTTGGACCCATAACCTCACGTAGTCTACCCTACTTAATGTTATGAAGATCCCGCACTTTGGATGACATCAAGAAGTGAACGCATGTGTTAAGTTGTTGTTATCCTGTTACCATGGAGGATATTTATGGTTGACCCGACGTATCACAGTGGATCCGACCTTGATCCATTAGATCACCAGGCTGAGCATGCAAGGCCCTGACCCATAGGATTTTTACCTTGGAAAGACCACAGATTGAGCCTTAGCACATAATATAAAAGAGACTTATGGCGATGTCAAGAAGGGCACGTGAGGATACAAGGTAGCCTCTATCTAGAATGGCGCAGTGCGCCTCGCCTGTCAACTAATTGCTAGGAAATTAGTTTGCTAGAACTGGCCCACCTAAGTCATTGGATTCATAGTAGACCTTGTAGGAAAGTGCACAGAGGGCCTACAGATGAATTGGGTGTAGTACTTGGTAAACTAGCTGGAGCTTGAGTGTAGAGAAGCGCAGGACCAAGGATATGAGTTCCATTTTATTTGTCTCCTGATCCTGATTTCTTTCATTGCATGGGAGATGCTAGAAGGTGCCACCTTCCTGGACATCGAGCCCTTTGAACCTTTGGCTGTGAAGTTCAGTACCCTGTGGTACTCGAATAATATGAATAAACAATGTCATTCAAATGTTTTGTTTCATTCATATTATAATCAGTTGAAAGCGGCTATCCATTCTACTCCGTGCATCACTCCGAACACCCTCCATAGGTTTTGGCCCCTAATGAAATTCATTGCAAACAAACACTTTATCTACATCACAACGTGTGTTGACGAGCATAAGCAGGAGTTACAATCCTATTATAAATTAAGAGAAGAAGATCTGGAGGAGATCACAAAGGAATGGTCGGCGGACCTCCTTGTTCCAGTTGACCCTGTAGAGATATCTAATGTAGACAGTCCAGAAACTAGGCAGGATATACCCGGACCTAGCATGTGATAGAAGATCAATGAAGTGAAAGACTTAAGTAGTGCCTCGGTGAATACTGCTTCCATCACACTAGAGCAATAGGGTGATGGTGAAGAGTTAGAATAAGTTGACCAGAAGTGCAGAGACAAAGCTGATATTTTGAAGAAGAGGAAGGGTTCACCTCAGAAACCTTATTCCCGGAAGAAGTCCAAAGCTCCCATGACTAAGCTGCAGACCAAATTGACCCCAGATGACTTCAAATTCATTGTCGCATCTCTCAATGATGCTGCAATGGAGATAGGAGAGAAGAAATAGACTAAACAAGAGGAGATGTATAGTCAAATCGAGATAGAGCTCCAAGGAGTGCAGAAGGCACTTCAGTCGAAGCGCATAGTCTCCATTGCACCCCTGTCAGTCGGAATAACAAAAGTAGGAGATGAGCCAACTCAACTCCACCGAATCACAGATTTATTCGAGGCTCGACTTAGAAAAGAACAAGATGAAGCAGAGCAAGCCACTCAGGATTTAATATAGGTGCAGGGAGTACTTGTAGAATAATGAAATACTGAAGAACAAGAAAATAGTTATCTCCAAGAAAAGTGGACTGACGAGAAAGAACAACTACAATAAGGAAAGGAACAGATGCTGGCAGAGAAACTGGAGGTAAAGGAAGCGTTCAACAGATCACTTCACTCTATGATAGTCATTAAGGTAAATACCAAAGAAAGAATCCCATAGCAGGTGGCACAGCTCGAAGAAGTGATCCAGAAGATCCAGTAGTGCATTGCAGATCTAGAGCTTCGTGCAGTACCTGAGACCCCGCAAGAGATCAGAGACCGAAGAGAAATAACTGCCCGCATCGCAGTTGACAAACTGAAATCTCTTTCCTTGGAGTGCAAGAAGCTGAGTAGCCACAGTGCTCAAACATATGAGAACCTCACCAAGAACCCAGAGTTATATAAATTGGAGTCGCAACTCCAGGAGGCGAAGTATGAAGCTGAAAATCTACAGACACAGCTAAAGGCCCTATCACCCATAGAAAGAATGAAGAGATCTCATGAGAAGTGCACGGCCCAGTAGCAGATCCATATGATCTAGAGAGAAGTGATGGATGTGACTCAATGCCTTCAACCGGTGCAAGATAAGGCATGCCATTTGTTCATAGAGGTTGAAAGCCGCAGAGCAGATCTAGAACAAGTTGTGAGTACAACATAAAAACGCCTAGAGGGACCCGTTAATGACACACTCATCCAGGATTTTTTCGAGGAAGAGGTCATAGCACAACAACAGGTTGAAGCAGCTTGAGGAAATCTCAAGGAATTCGAGGTAGAATTGATCAGACCAGAGTGCCTCGGGATGAGTCACAGGTGAGTGTTGGGGGCATGTTGGCCCTTGACCAAGTTTTGGGAGACACTTGGTCATGTTTGACCAATTTTGGGACTTTGATAGCTTGTTGAAGATGGAGCCCCAGATGAAGTAGAGATTGTGGAATCTCGACCCACTTTTGGATCCCTTTTGGATTTTTGGGAATATGTAATGGGAAAGGGATGTTGGCCCATGGGTTTACCCATGCTTAGGACAACTTTTTTAATGTATAAATAGATATTTAGGCATCTATCAAAAGAGATAGAGATGTATGTGATGTAAGATAAGTGCTAATATATTTTGTAAGTGCTCTATGCATGACTGTAAGAGGCTTGCAGAGCTAAGTGCAAGTCGTTGTAAGGAGTTGTGGGAGGTTTTGTGCTGTAGCGCAAAGAAGAAATATCTAGCAAGTTGCGCATATCTTCTGTCCTATGCGAAGAAGGTTTTTGGTGGCTTTGTGCTATAATCGATTGAAGATGCTAATAAAGAAGAAGAGTTGGTGGACGTAACCCCAGGGTGGGGGTGAACCACATAAATCTGTGTGTTATGATTTGTGCTTCGACTTGATGTGTTTATCCCTTGTTTTGCTAAGTGCTTTGATATAGTTAGATAGATCTACATATGCTTTGTGCGTCTTAGAGGTGTGTGAATGCTAGATTTGACATGTATGAAGATGATTAGTGCTGATTTACTGGATCTGATCTATTTTACTATTGTTAAGTGTTGAAATACCTTAGATATAAGTGAATGTTGCGATGCTCTGTGCTATATGCGAAGAATAATAAGGGTTGAATATTGACGAATGATCGATGATAAGTGCTCTGTAAGCGATATAATCACAGATTTGTGTCCCAACTAAGGTTGCAGACACCCAAGTCTTGCAACCACCCCTACCTCTACCTCGGGTGAGACTTCATCTGCTTCGCAGGTGTTGCCGAAAGGGCTGGTAGTTAGGGTTTTGTTGGTGCACTATTGTAGTGTTGAACCCCGAGTCTGCCCCTTGTGCCAACACATCCTATTTGGGAATTCAACATTCGAGGGATTTGTGGTGTAGTGTGGAGAAGTCTCCTGAAGTTATGAATTTCAAAAATCATGAAGTCATGAGGCACTGGAGTGACGTGGCCTGGTGACGGCACCTAGGGTGATGTGGACACACTTGATGCTTTCCACGTGTCACAGTGTCTCATGTTTTTAAAAGACTGTTCATGCGAGTTAGTATATGACATGTGCCACCCATCAGATAGGGCCACATGTTCGTGCCTTATTTTCTGCCACGTAGCACTCCTTGGTGCTTAGTTACTGACAAAGACTTTGGGAGTTCACCAGTTCAACGTTCTGAATGAATGAAGTGTGAGGAAGGTGAAACCCCTTAAGCTCCGAAGAGCAGAGTAAATCCTCATCATTGATTGGGAGAGGACACGTGGAAGTAGATCCTGTAGTTCGGAGACTTGGCACTCTAGAGGATTCAAGGCATAAGAATTTGGGGTCGAGGACTCCTGAAGGCCAAAAGTCCAGAGTCCATCTCAACCATTGATTACAGTAGACACGTGGCACAAGATCCCAAGGTCTGAAGACATGGTACTCTGGAGAATTTGAGTTGCAAGTTGCTTTGAGTCAAGAACTCTTGAAGGTCAGAGTTAATATCAATCGTTGATCGATATATGATACATGGAGGAAGGAGAGGACCTCTGGTATTTCGACACTCCAGGAGATCTGTGGAGAGGTGCTTGGGAACGCCTCGAAGCCCAGATCTACAAAGAAAAACCTAGTCATTGATCGGGAAAGGATACATGGCAATAGATCTTGTAGTC
>ML836583.1:27878-46819 GCA_009831015.1 Picea engelmannii | reverse complement strand
GTTTCAGAAACTCATGATCCAGAGACATTTGCAGAAGCTTCAGGTCATCCATATTGGGATACAACAATGAATGAAGAGTATCGTTCTTTAATGGAAAATGATACTTGGGATCTTGTACCTCTTCCAAAAGGAAGAAAACTTGTCGAACAACCACCCTCTCATTCCATTGCAAATAAAAATGTCAAACAAACTACAAAGTCCTAGTAATTCTGCCCCAAAGTGTGTCATGCCCCCATTTCCATCTTGTGAATCTCTTGCCCATGATTGATCTCCACTCTCTTCCAACCATAAGGGATTGTTTTTCCCTCTTTATTCATTGCTCAATTGGAGAGATTGGTTGTTAGTTTTCCTTGCATTAAAATCACCCATTAACATTACTTCTCCCAGGTGGATGAATAGAGAGATATCTATTTTCAATTAGGCATACAGGTTTTCATTGTCTAAATTGCTTCTTTTATGTTGAATTTTTATATGAGATGATATAAGATATATGTGTTATTACAATGATGAGTGTTCCATATATAGAGAACATATGGTGACCATCCATGAAAGTATGTGTCCCTTGGATAATAAGTAACTATTTATTATTATTATTACTTATTATATATATTATTTAATAATCAATAATTATATTATTAATTGTTAATCTAGGAGAGTGCCTTATCGATGTTGTCCAAACATCAAGACTCCCTCTCAATGAGGGAGACATTTTGCATCATGCCAAGTTTGTCTTTGAAGTATACAAACTTCACCCTAGACTCATGACACATGTCTATCAGTCCTTGGAGATGTTTCTCTCCCACCTGAATTGAGGGGAAACTCCCCCTGCGACTCTCCCTCTAAGCCAACTAACTCTCTCTGAGATCAGGCTCATTCCGGGTCCGCATGTGATAGCATCTAACATCTTGAGTCTCTATCATTCCTTTTCAAATCACCATGACTAGGAAAAAGACCACACTAGGTTCGTTCACCACAGGTACGCCCCTGCGAGTGAATGTTAGTCTGATGCTAACTGATACGTGGAAAGCACCTCAAGCACCTCAAGCACCTCAAGTCCATATTATTCCTTGTCATGATCAAGTAAGGACTACGCCTGGGCCCATTTACCACAAGTACACCTTTGTGATAAATGCATCCTATCTCCCTTGTTCTACAGCTCAATATAGGAGAAGGTTCGCCCGATGCTTACTCAATACATTGTAGCAAAAAGGTCTGTCACACATGGCACTCCCATGTGGACTTCTATAGGCTACTCTCTTTAGAAACACTAGGGTCAACTCCCCATAGTGTGTAACGACAAGGTCAACTCCTTTGACGTGTCCTCGTGTGCTTACCACAAGGGATGTGTCCTCATGTGCCATCCATAAGGGACGTTGGGATATAATCCCAAACCCACTTATCCCTCTCGGATAAGTGTCCTCATAGATCAACTCAACTCAATCACAAAGGAATACAATCTGGAGAATTTATGTCACACATGGCACTCCCATGTGGACTTCTAGAGGCTACTCCCTCTAGAAACACCAGGGTCAACTCCCCATAGTGTATGAAGTCAAGGTCAACTCCCTTGATGTGTCCTCATGTAAATAATGGAAGTATATCTCAGACCATGTCCAATTGTGCCTCACAGGTATCTCAACACATGCTTCGCAACAATCCATTGTGGCTGCCTCGGTTGACTCATAAACTATCTAAGTGTACTCACTACATAAAAAATATCTGGTTTGGTGTTAACCAGATACATCAATGATACAGTCAGTTGTCTATACAGGGTCAGATCAATCTCGTCGGAATCGGAAGAACTAGACACACTTGTTTTCACCATTGGTGTAGCCATGGTCTTACAGTTCAACATCCCAAACTTCTTCAATATCTCAAGCGTGTACTTCCCCTGACTTAGGAAGATATCATCAGTTCTCTGCCACACCTCTAGTCCCTAGAAGTACTGCATCATACTAAGGTCCTTCATCTCAAAATTAGAGGCCAACGCATACTTGTATTCATTAGTAAGGCTCTTTGTACTGGCGAGGAATAAATCATCAATGTAGAAGACCAAAATCAGGGACTCACCATTAACAGTCTTTTAGTACAAGTTGGGATCAACAAAACTTTTGTTCAAGCCCAAACTCATCAGGTGCCCATCAATCCTCACATACCAAGCTTGAGCTGAATGCTTGAGTCCATACAAGGCCTTCTTCAACCTTCACACATGAGACTCCTTCTCATGTATCACGAAACCATCTAGCTGCTCGATGCATACTTCTTCCTCAATCTCTCCATTGAGAAAGGTTGTCTTCAGATCCATTTGATGTAGTCTCCAACCCATGGATGTTGCAAGGGAAATAATCGTCCATATATAAGTGTATCAAGTAACATGAGAAAATGTCTCCTCATAATCTATTCTCTCCACCTGAGAGAATCCTCTAGCAACAAATCTTGCTTTGTGCTTCTCGATTCTCCCATCAACTGTGTGCTTGATCTTATAGATCCACTTGAAAGTCACTAGAGACTTCCCCTCGAGTCTCGGAACAATATCCCACACATCATTCTTCATGATGGAATGATACTACTCCATCATGGAATATCTCCATATTGGATGGCTAGATGTCTCCTCATAACAGGAAGGCTCAAAATAAATGATGTGGCTCATAGTTGCAACATAGCATGAATATCTCTGATGTATATTTCTCTCTCAGAAGGTACCATGAGGAGCTACATGTCCTTCTGCCTCCTGTAGAGTCTGACCATCCCATGCAGGTCTCTTCCGACCTACTGCAATATCTATGGGAATATCAACTAGAGCTACAAGATCAACAAGATCAATAGGCTCAATTTTCTTCCTCTGAACTGTTGGAGACTGAGGGGGAGAAGACACCTTCTCTTCCTATCTCTCACTATAAATCTCCATGTGAGATCCTTTAGATCTCACGAAGTCTACCTCCTCCTCAAAGGTAACATCTTTGCTCACCTCAATTTGTCTCTAACCATGGATGTAGATCCGGTATGCCTTCGAAGACTCACTGTACCCCACAAATGTACCCTTTTTGCCTGAAGGGTCTAGCTTGGTCCTTTTCTCCTCAAGTACATGAATGTATACTTGACACCCAAATATCCCCAAATTTCCAACCACATGCTTCACTCATGAACTGTGTCCATATTAAACATCTCGTGGTTCCCTGGTGGAACACATGTCTAAGACATATCAAGGTTCCCTCATGGAACCAATGTCTTCTCTAGGACACGTCGAGGTTCCCTCATGAAACCAATGTCCCCCAATACATATTGAGGTTTTCTCGTGAAACCAATGTCTTAGTTCCTTCATATGACCATCTGAGAAATGTCAGGATGAAGTCTACATTCCCCCCTACTATTCCACACAGGACCCTTCAGGGATAATGTCTCATGATGTTTCCTCAAACATCTCTACAAGTTCTCTTAGAAGCTCTTCCTCTACAAAATTGAAGCAGATTCCCAATAGAATCGCAATTGCATAATCTGTTGTAGTATCAGACACCGCCAACAAGCTTCTAACAATAATGGGTACAGCTAGGGTATGGCCAAGTATGGTAGACCGACCTTCTAAAAAGGTGGAAAGTTCCTCCAAAATTTCCAAAGACTACTCTATCATGTCTATGTCTACACTACGAAGAAGCTCAATCGACTAAGGAACAACACCTGCTTTGTCCATCTTGGCTCTACTTTTAAGCATGATACATAGAGGAAATAATGCCTTCGGGTTGGCCTTAATGGCTGGAGAATGCATATGCTCTTGAAACAGTTTCAACAATCCGTCTATAGTTCCTTCTCTTGATCCAAACTCTCTGGAAAAATTTCTATCCTTTGCCAATTTTTCCACAATAGATGTTGCGTCCATTCTGGCCTTCAGAGTGCATTTTTGCTAACACCCATTCTAGGGTGGCCAACACAAAAGGCTTGATGGAACATGTTTTGATAGATATATCATCCACAGGGAAGAGTGAAATTGCTCTGACTGCCTCTTCCACACCCTCACGATCTACACCATCTTTAGAAATCAGTGAGGCCTCTGAATCCGGAATATGGATTAGAACAGGAAAAACTCCTACGGATTTGAGGCCCTAATTGTTCCTTTCTATGAGATGATATAAGATCGATTGTCGTGGCACCGCTTCGTGTCGATTGCCTACCAGATATTCAACCAACCCACATGAATTCCCGTCTCAATCCAAGCCATCAGAAATGAAATCATGATGGTCGTCGCTTATTCTGAACGCTCCACTTCCTGGAAACAATCGTCGTGATCCATATATGTCATTTCTTTGGAAGCACGAATCGCAGAGAAGCCATGGGTGGTGCATGAATTTTCATATGGCCTTCTAGCATTCGGCTCACAACACTGGCCTTTAGTCTCATGGAAGGTTCCTCATGTATACACCAAAGTGATACCATAACAACTTTCCTCACTCCATCCTCTGACACTCCATCCACCAAATGCAGATCCACGATTTCCATTAATTTCGCCTCCTAAAAGCTCCAGATTGTTGCAGTAGGGAGATAACAGTCTTATGTTGGAGCCGAGAGGTCCATGCACCCTCACTCGGATACGAGCTCTAGCAACAGAATGCCCAAGCTGCAAATGTCGCTCTTGTTGTTGAATCATGTATTCATGAGCCATTCAGTCGCCAAGTAGCCCAACGTGCCTCTCATCCTTGTCAGAAATCGACTATGTTGATTTGTCCAGTCGATGAGCTTCGACAACCCGAAGTCTGATAGCTTAGCCCTGAAATTATTGTCGAGGATAATGTTTTCAGGTTTCACATCGAAATGCACAATGCATTCATGACATTCTTCGTGTAAGAACACCATCCCATGGGCAGTGTCCACAACGATGCTCAATCATGTACCCTATTTATTTTTCTAGTTCCAAGGGATGGAAATTTCATCGAAGTTTCAAAGATGAGATTGATATTCCAATGTTGGGAAGGATGAGTTAGACTCTGAAGTCTAATCTCAAGGGTCGAAGGTCATCCACGCCAATAATTGAAGGAATATTCTTTAGTGTAACCAAATGTAATCTATCTTTCTCATTTTACTGGGCCCTCTCATAAGGGAGTCAAGCCCAGTCCTGCTCTGATACCATGTTGAATTTTTATATGAGATGATATAAGATAGATGTGTTATTACAATGATGAGTGTTCCATATATAGAGAACATATGGTGACCATCCATTAAAGGATATGTCCCTTGGATAATAAGTAACTATTTATTATTATTATTACTTATTATATATATTATTTAATAATCAATAATTATATTATTAATCATTAATTTGGGAGAATGTCTTGCCGATGTTGACCAAACATCAACATTTTATAGATCTTTGAGTTTTTGGGGGAAAAGTAGCAAGCAACCAACGTGAAAGTAACTTCCTTCTTAATTATTTGCAGCCATATGTATTGTTTGTTTGGGTCTGATTTTACCACTTTTACCACACCACCACATTTTTCATTTGTTAGCACTGTAACTCCCCCATGTATTTTGCTTGTCTCATTTCCTTTGTTCCAAACTGAATTTTTCTTGTACCCCTTGAAATCTGGAACCTTGCAACCATCGTGCTCATGCGTTTCTACAAGAATGATAATATATTTCCCCTCTGCTATGGGCCCCAACCCCAGACCTCTTCTCCATTGATAACCTCTACAATTCCAACTTACTACATGTAAACAGTCCCATGGGGCTCCAATTTCCTATTTCATATTTGAGAAACGATCATTGGTTTGAGCCTTATTGTTCTTCAACCATGCCCATTTTCTCTCATTTCTTGTTGTTTTCACTTTTCCCACTCCTTTCTTTGTTGTTCTTGTTGAGACAAAGTCAAGTCCTCATATAGGTAGATGCATGTGACTCTAAGCAATCCTCTATTTCTAAGGATCATATTCTTATCCTTTATATTCCTTAAGATAACTCTTACATGTCTATTTCTTCCTCCTTTTTTCTTTTGTCCAATCCTGCTTGCCTGGTGAATACACCTTGTCCACTTCAATTTATCTTTAAGGAAGTCCCTTGCTAGAATGTTTGTCCTCTCATTTTCACCAAAGTCACTCGGTCCTTTGATAACGATATTTGTAGCCTTGCCTCGCTTATCTTGCTCTTCCTTTATTTGTATTTTGATTTTCTTCTCAATGATTTCTCTTTTTTTTTTTGATGACCCACTTACAACTTGTAACCATGATTTAGCCTCTTCTATCCGATCTTTCCATTGATTTTCTTGAGATTACAAGTCAACTAATGCTAACTGAATCTCTTGTCTTTGTTTGTGTCCTCTTCTTTCACAAATTATGATTTCTCAACTCTGGTTATCCTCATTTGTTCTAATTCATGTTTCAAGGCATTCACTTCTTGTTGTCATATTTCCATTTTAACCTACATGCTTGAGATTTATTCCTTAAGAGATTTATTGTCTCCCTCTAATTTTCTCTTGAACTCAACAATTTCATTTACTTTGTTGCCTTGATACTATATTTTCTCTTCTAAAATTTCGAGTCTCCTTTTCATGATCATGAGTTCTTTCACATATAGCTCAAGTGACCACATTAATGGTGCTGATGTGGGACTATATAAGTATTTGTTGTCATGGTTAATTGCTTCTCTATATTCTTTGTTTTCTTCGAAAACATCTACTTTTTCCAAATTTGGTTCGAGATCCTTAATTTCTATTTGCTCCACACTAGCTTGAGAAACCTTACTGGATATGTTGTTCACTTTCGGCAAGATCGTTGCGAATTTTTTCTTATGAGGTTTCCTTAGCTTTCAGGTCTTCCTACACTTTAGAATCCCCTTATATTTCTTTACGTTTATAAAAAACTATATTTCGTATGTGTTTCCTGCATCCTTCTAAAATAAATCTTCCATAAAAGAACCCCATGCTCTTGCTAAATCCTCCATTGTTACTGCAAGATGGGAAAATGGAGATCCACTAGTAAACTGAGATTGTAAACCCCCATTGTACCCTACCCTCTCCACAATAATCAAGTAGTTTGCATATTTGTTTCTTGTGGTGTTACACATTGGTATCTGTGCCTACTGTACGTTGGACCACTGGCTTACCAAGGCTAAAATTTCTTTTGATTCCTCCATATTAACCCCCATAATTGTTTTGATGTGTTTTTTGTTAGTTTTATTTTTGTTTTTGTTTTTCTCACATTTAATTTGTGCCATATTAAAGGAAATAAACAAAGCTTAAACAAGGAGACATAAAGAGAGGAAAGAGAGAACCCTCGCCACACCTGTTCTTTTCTAGTAGCAGTTTGATTTCTACTTATAGAGAAACTAGGTACCCCTTCTGACTGGGTCACTCTGTAACCTTCCCCTCGGACAGGAAACCCTCTCGAATCTTGGAAACCTCGTTGGGAGAGTTCCAAAGACCAAAACCCTTGCAAAAATTGCCCCCCCTACCGAGACTGGGTCCCTCTGTCGCTCACAAAGACTCTTCCATTTCCGCTCGCTCAAGCCCCTCTATCGCTACCCTGGGTCCCTTTGTCGCTCATTACCTTGCTATATTATATGTCATAGGTTCAAATTTGAGTGGTTAAATCTATATAATCTGAGTGCCCTATGGGTTTTTCAACACACCGAATCCATTTATACATTCATAAATACAATTTAAACATCACAAAGTTGTGATTTTGTGCATATTTATGTTGTCAGATTCCAGCGAAGAGGGAAAAAATGTAGAACAATTAGATAACGCCAATTATTAATGTTCAAGAATTCCATATAATATTTTTTTCAAACATTTTATATGACAAGTTATCCATATTTGTGGTAGGTTATAACAATATAAAACAAGGGGTGGCGTGTGCGAAGGGGTTCTTTATGATCATAGAGGAAAATTTGTATCCACCTACACATGGGATCTTGGAAAAATCACTAACAAGGAGTCATAGACATATGCTCTCCTATAGGGAATTCTTGTAGTCAAAGACACTAAGAATAAGAAACTCGAGATAATCAGGGACTCTATGGTGGTAATAAAATCAATGCTAGGTATAATCTCCCCATTCGATATCACGCTCTTAGTCTTGATTGGTTGAATCAATAAGGAAGTAGGCTTCTTCTTCGACATCTCCTTTTTTCATGTGAAAATAAGTTTGAATATGGTCACAGAAAAATGGGCTCATAAAGCTCTAGATCTCAACCTTCAGCTTAGTTTTAAAAAAGGGGAACTTCATAATAGCCAAATCCCCTGGTGAATTATATCGTCAGGTGCAACTTTCAATAGGAATTAATTCCACGCATGGAAATGGTGTAATGCCCCCCCAACCCAGCTAAGGTCCATTGCATGTGGAAATACTCATAAAAATTAAAATTTTATGCTAACTAATTTCCTGTAGGTTACCCAGCTACAAATTCCACACAAATTCAATTATTCTATGCTACCATTAATCAAATACAACTACAACATGCTAAAAACAACATGAATGCAGTTTAAATAACTCAACACAACAACTTATAAATCGTTCTCAAACAAAAAGTTAATACACAACAATTAAACTCATAATGAAACACAAAAACAAGATAAAACACTTATATTTTAAAAATGGTTGTGCAATGAGCTGCTTGGAATGGATGTTCCACCCAACCATAGACTTGTTGTTCCAAATCTCAATATAAAGTCACCCTCGTGCTCCCAATAACTTTGGTATGTGACTTCTCACACCCACTCTCTTACATGCATTCAATGATTGACTTTGGGAACACTCAACAACAAAATAGAAGGTTCATATACCAATAGTAATTTTAGAAAGTGGGTTGAATTAATAGACATGGGTAATTCTCTGTTGGATGCCTCTCTTAGACATTATCTTAGACCCTCCTCTCTCTCATGAATTAATCATCCCCCATCTATGTCCAAATCCCCAAATAGCTAGCATAACATTTTATTTATTAAATTCATAAATACAATTCTCATATACATCGCTTGGTCGTAGTCACATATTATATCTACATTAAGCATTAATTAAACTAAGGATTATAGTGGGTATGTTACATTCCCCCTCCCTACAATTGTGCATCGTCCTCGGTGCATAATATATATATATATATATATATATATATATATATAGAGAGAGAGAGAGAGAGAGAGAGAGAGAGAGAGAGAGAGAGAGAGAGAGAGAGAGAGAGATCACAATACTTTCAAAAGAAAAAAAATTATGCAATTTTACAACTTCGACAGTAGTTCCAACCAAAATATCTTATTTCTCTTAACCCATTGACCCAAGGAATGTACCCCCTTCATTGCTCTCACTCAATTGGGATGGATCATTCTTTTATTAGGGCCCCCAACATAGGTTGGTTAAGACTCTGAGATGTGGTTCTAGAATTCTAGTTGCTCAAAATGAAGTCTTGCATTCTTATATTCTATTTTCTTCAAAATTGTCAAAACTTTGTGGGTATTCCTCCTGTATGTTTTCTTCGTGCTCCCGTGTAGCATCTTCAGGACTGTAGCAGGTCCATTAAACCTTTACCATCCCTTTGAATTTGTTCCTGAGCACTTTGAATTTTTGGTCCATGATGTGTGTTGGTTCCACCATGAAATTCCCTTCATGTTCCACCTGGATCACATTCCAATCAATTATGTGGTTAGGGTTAGGCACACATTTCTTTAATAATGACACATGAAATACATGATGCACTCTCATGGATGCAGACAATGCTAGCATGTATACAACTAGCGCTATCATTTCTAAGATCTCAAAAGGTCCACAATATATTGCTTCCAATTTTGGGAAACTTCTTATTAAAAAATACATGCTTTCCCACTTTAAAATCTATGAAAATTATGTTCTTGTTTGCATAACTTTTATGCCTATCCTGGGAAGCCTTTAAATTATGCTTTATCTTTGCCATTTTTTCTTCCATTTCCTTCAACAAATATGACCCAATAACTTCTTTGTTTACTAGATTATTCCAACTCATTGGTATGTTACACTTCTTGCCATACAATGCTTCAAACAATCTCATTTTATATGAGGCTTGATACCCATTATTGTAAACAAATTAAACTAAATGAATATAATCTTCCCACTTTGATGGATAGTCCATTGCATACATTTTGAGAATCTCTTCAATTATTCAATTAGTCCTATCCATTTTCCCATCCGGCTCTAGTTGATACGTTGTACTGAGATTTATATTTGTCCCACAACCTTTGAACAAAACTTTCCAAAAATTTGATGTGAATTTTGGATATCTATCTGAAACAATTGCCTCAGGCACTCCATGTAGCTTGACAACTTCTTTCATGTAGATTTCTGCAATATTTTTTGCCTTGTGTGTAGTCTTCAGTGGAATAAAATATGTTTCCTTAGTTAATTTATCCACCACCACCATGATGGAATCATGTTGCTTCACTATTCTGGGCAACTTTGTAATAAAATCAATTGTAACTACTTCACACTTCCATTTTGGAATGGGAAATGGTTGTAACAACCCCGATGGATGGCTATGTTCGCTGGATGGCTATGTTTGGTCTTCACCTTCTGCCACTCTAGAAATTTGGCTATGTAATTAGCCACTTCTTTCTTCATTCCAGGCCAAAAATATTGGCTTCTTACAATTGCAATTGTTTTATGATATTGGGTACCCAACATATGACACATTTTTCATTTCTCTCAAAACTGTATTTTTTAGTTCTTTGGAATTTGACACATATACCTTGCCTTTGAACATGATAACTACATCTTCTTTTAGCTCAAAGTCTTTAAATTTTTGTTGTAAATTTCCTTGTTGTGATGTTTCTTTTATTTCCAATAGTGTCGATATGAATTTTCTGCTGCAATAATTCTATCTTTCATATAAATCATGTACATGTTGATGGTTGCAATATGCATCTCATGAGATCTTTTGTTGAGTGCATCAATCACCTGATTTTTCTTCCCTTTGATGTGCTTAATTTTAAATTCATATTCACTCAGAAATTCCAACCATCTAGTTTGTCTGAAATTTAATGTGGGCTATCCAAACAAATGTTCAATACCACAGTTGTTTGTCCTTAGTTCAAATTTCCTCCACATGAGGTAATGTCTCCACATTTTTAATGCATGAATAATGGTTGCTAATTCTAAATCATGGGTAGCATAGTTCCTCTCATGCTCTTTCAATTTTCGAGACTTATACCATATTGCATGATCATTTTGTGTGAGGACTCCACTGAGCCCTTCCTTGCATGCATCTATGCACACAACAAATTTGCCATTCGAATCTGCAATCTTCAATATTGGTGCATTTGTCAAGATTTCTTTTAGCTACGGAAATCTCTCTTCACACTTCGAAGTCCATTCAAATTTCACTCCCTTCTTTTGCAAAGAAGTGATTGGGATTGCAATATTTGGAAATATTTTTATGAGTCTTCGATAATAACCTGCAAGACCCATGAATAATCTAGCCTCTGTAACATTTCTTGTCATTGACCATCCTTTAATGGCCTCTATCTTCTCGGGATCAACTATTATCCCATTTGCTGAAATAATATGACCTAAGAAATTAATCTTCTTTTGATAGAATATGCACTTACTTAACTTGGCATACAACTCATGCTTTCTTAAAACTTTTAGCATGGTTCTTAAATGTTTCTCATGTTCCTCCTTTGTCTTTGAGTAGATGAGTATATCATCTAGGAACACAATTACAAACTTGTCCAGGTATTCCCTGAACACTCCATTCATCAGGAACACAAAAACAATTGGGGCATTTGATAGTCCAAATGGCACTACCATGAATTCATAATGCCTATATCTTGTCCCGAATGTTGTATTATTTATATCCTCTTTCTTTATCCTCACTTGACGATAACTTGATCTCAATTCAATCTTGGAAAATATTCTTTCACCTTTCAGCTGATCAAATAAATCATCAATCCTTGGTAAATGACATTTGTTCTTTATAGTGACCTTATTTAACTATCTGAAATAAATACGCATCCTTAAGGTTCCATATTTCTTCTTCACAAAAAACACTGTGTCACCCCAAGGTGACACACTTGGACGTATATACCCCTTCTTTAACAACTCTTCAAGCTGCATCTGCATCTCCTTCAATTCTAGTGTGCCCATTCTGTAAGGTGTCTTTGAAACTGGAGCAGCTCCTGGAACCAAATCGATAGAGAAATCAATGTCTCTCTTTGGTGGAAAATCTAGGATCTCCCAAAAAATATCTTCAAAATCCCTCAAGACCGGATGATCTTCAATGCTTTCCACTTTATCTCTAGCTATCTCTTCCATATGGGCTGCAAAAATCTAACATCCCTTAATGAAAATATTTTTCAACTACATAGCTGAAATTTCTCTAACATCAATAGCTCTTGGAATGCCTTGAGCCTTGCCTTGATTCCCCTCTTCATCAAGACATGTGATTGTCTTGTTGTAACAATCTAGGATAACATGTTGTTTTTCCAACCAATCCATTCCAATTAGACAATCATATGAAACCAATGGTATGATGTTCACATCTATATTTGTGTTGAGTCCATTCAAGTCTATTGGATAGTCTTTAACAAACTCATTAATTTCCCTCTTAGCCTTGGTGGCTAGTTGAACCAACCAATATTTCTTATGCGTACTCCTTTGCAAGTGAAACCTTTCAACAATTTTATATTTTATGTAACTATGGATAGCTTCATAATCAATTAAAATTTCTATGGCTTAGTTATCAATCTTACCTTCCACTTCAATCATGGGGGATTGATATGTTGCTTTCTTGTTGTCCAATACTGCATAAATCCTTGGCATGTTTCCTCCCATGTATTCAATTGTTTCATCCCCCTGAATTTTGTGGATAGACCTCATTCTTTCTCCTTTGTGAGGGTAGTCCCTATATAAGTGATTTCCCTCACATCCCCAACATTGTACATGTTGTTGCTTTGGTCTTTTCCCAAATGAATCTGTAGTCTTGTGCTCATTTTAGGTTGAATGACCTTGTTGATTTGCTTGGGAGTTGTTCTTGAAAAGGGGTGGATTAAAACCATTTTTCCTTTGATCTTTTTTACCCTTCATCTTGTTATTCCAATATTTTTGGAAAATAGGCCTTTCTATGCTCTACATGTAACACACCTGACCCCTAAGTACTATTTCTAGGGATGGGGCATCAAAATTTTGCTTACTTTAGTCGTCTCGAATTATCTCTTTGAGATCTCCATTCTCTTCTACTCAACAATATCTCTCTAACGACTACTACTAGACTCAAAACTGAGCTCTGGATTTCAATTTATGGCCTCCCAAAGTTCTTTGTTCTTTATCAGACATGAGCCACATGGTGCCCACATGGATCCACCTCATTCATACCATCCCCAAGTTCCTACATCCACGGGGAAGGTTCATCCACCGTTCAATCCAATGGCAGGACATGGTCTTCATTTAACACATGAGCTAGAGGGAAATTCGATGTTCGACGTTGAAAGTCAATTCTCCTTTCTGCATGCCTATCCTTTGGAGTCCCGATTTCCTAAACTCCCCAAGGAGCCCAAAATCTCACCACGTGGCTTCGTCCTTCAGGCCTTTTAGCCTATCCTTGATACTGCACCCCAAAACCTCGGAGTCCTGAAGACCCGGACTCCTGAAGGGTCCACCCTTGCACATGGTGACATACTAGACATGGAGGTGAGGATAGGTGGGTCCCGATTACTCCACCCACCAAATGGACCATGTAAGAAGGTGTCAGGGGTGACACGTAGAAATGCATATATGACACATGGCGCTTATATTGGGCGACATGTGTCACATTTTTATGTGCACATAGGGTCTACAAAACATACAAATCCAGGTGACATGTGGAATGTCAGACGTGGGTCCACATCACCCTTGGTGACGTCAACATGTCGCGTCACCCCAAACTCATAGTATTCCAAGCCCTTTGATCTCATAGTCAAGGTGTGTCCACGTAACCCTTGGATATACGGCCTCTGTTACTTCGTAACTTCAGAATTCAGGGAATTCGCGGTGTGGTTCCCTCCTTGCTCCTGGAGTGGTCAGTGTCGGGCTGACCATGGTCTAGATCTAACAGCCAGGGGAGCTCCTGAAGGGTCCCTAGATCTATGGCCCTCGTCACTTCACAGCTCTGGCCTTCTGATGTTTCAACGTCATGGTTGTCCCGCTCTCTCGAAGCAGGAATTTGTCGATGTACTGTATGCGAGCCCCTCTACTAGTTGATCAGACAGGTAAGAGGGATTCTCAACAAACTCCCTAGATCCATGTCTCTCCTCGCTTCATAACTATGACGTTCAGGGATTTTGGTGTTATAGCATCTATGTTCCCCTGAAGTAGGAATTCGTCGGACTTACCTTTGCATAGATCCAACGACCCAGGGGCACCCTGAATACCCTCAGATCTATGGCTCACATTACCTCACGATTGATGAATGGATCAAGGTTTAACGGTGGGGTAGGTCTATCTACCACAATTAGGGAGACCACCAGGCACCGGTCAACCTCATGGGTAATCGTAACAATCAGTTGTCTTCGACCGATTTACAAATGGTAAGGTCGAAACACTCTGGAGCTCTGAACTCCTAGATTTCCGAAGCTAGAAAGACTTATCTCCTTTTGGGCCTAGTGCAGGGTTCCCAGACCTTAATCACATGGGTCCTTCAAAAACTCTCGTGGGATACACACTAATATATTAGCTATGAATTGGTTAAGGATACAGGCATGAGCCCTTGGTCACATGAGTGAAATTTCTGAAGGAGGTGCCCTCCTTCCATAGGGTTTGAACTTAGTATTTCTGTGAAGGTAGATTCTATAGGTCGACAGGACTTAAGCATCCCAGAAAATTCTTCCCTGACACTCTTTCATACTTACGGCCCATAACTCTTATAACTGCTAAGTTGAGGAAAGCAGAAGACCATTTGAAAGAATGGTTCACAGAGAGACAATACAAATTTCTACCTTAATCATTCAATACAGAATTTAGTCATAGACATATAAATATATTCAATCATCATTTCCATTTCAATACATAGAGTATGAAAATACTTATTAGAAAACCATAATTCGAGAAGCGACTGCTGAAATGGGTGCATGTTTCCACCCAACCATAGGCACAACCACTCCTAAACGAATTTACCGTTAGCCACCCTCAAGCTAGACCATGATGCTCTGAGAGAGACTCTTTATTCTTACTTAGCAATAGTCAGGGACGAAGGTTACTCTCCTCCTCCCAAAGGATCTTTGCCACCGATTTTCTCTATACCAAGCAACGAGGTCTGGATGAGTACTTCCACAGTCACTTGTCAGCCATGTTTATAATCTTGGAAATAAAGCCTTTCCAACAACTCCTTGCTCCCAGAACGAGCTTATTTCCTAGTTATTCTTCTAAATAAAGAGCTACAAGTGCTCTTTTCTCTTCTCAATATTGGTCTTTCGACTCTGCTTTCTCGCATATCTGCCTTTGTCCACAAATTACCTCTTTTCTTGCCTTCCTCAACAAGGTTGCATGGGTTTGAATCCCCAGCTCATGGTCAGGTCTGGAAGTCTTGTAAATGGGTACTCTGTCCCATATTCTCATTAACTCTTGAGGAGGACTCTTCCAACTACCATTCTGACTCGTAATTCATTTCTGGGTCAGAGAACTATTCTGGGTCCGAGTCATTAAATCCAGTAAGGTACTAGTTTGGTGGGGGGTCATCTCAACCGTTTCTAGTTCCCCTCACCATATCTCTTATAGCACCATGGTCTATATTGGCAAACCCCCCTTTCAACAATTATGCAACACTATCCATTTTCTATTAATAACATAAGATACATACATTGACCTTTTATAACAAAAAGGTTCATGAAATCCAACATTCACACATATCTAGTTTGCCATAGTCTCTTGGCCCGTTATAGTTATATTTACAACCTGGGGGAAACATGGGTATTGCAATCCCCTCCCCCTTAAAGTAACATTGTCCTTGATGTTCTATATGTCGATGTGCTATGTATGTACAAAAGTAAACAAAAATGGGTAATGCATGCTTCATTGAATCCTCCATTTCCCATGTAGCTTCATCTAGACCAAAGTGTTTCCACTGCACCTTGACCTGTGCAATGGTTCTATTCCCGAGTGGGGTTTCCTTCCTGTCTATTATGCATTGTGGTTCTAGCAGGAATTATCCCTATGGTTCCACCTAAATCACAGACCAGTCAATTATATGGTTAGAATCATGTACATATTTTTTCAATAATGAAACATGGAAAACATTATGTGCCTTCATTGTGGGAGGAAGTGCTAGTCTATATGCTACATCCCCACTCTATCCAAGATTTCAAAGGGTCCACAATATCGAGGTGTCAACTTGGCACAAGCTCCCTTTCTCAAAGAGCTTATCCTAGGTCTAACTCAGAGATACACATAACCCCCTGATTTGAACTCTCTAGGAGTCCTCTTTCTGTTTGCATATATTTTCTGTCTATCATGAGCCACTTTCAGATTGTGCTTTATTTGAACTACCTTTTGTTCCATTTCTTTCAACATATATGACCTGATTGGAGTTCTTTCCACTAGGTTATCCCAACTTATTGGAATATTGCATTGTCTACCATAGAGGGCCTCAAATGGACTCATCTTTAAGGACTCTTGATAGCCATTGTTGTAGGAAAACTATACCAGTGGTAGGTAGTCTTCCCACTTCTTAGGATGATGCATTACATGCATCCATAACATGTATTCTAACACTTGGTTTACCCTCTCTGACTATCCATCATCTTGAGGGTGATAGGTTGTACTAAATAACAATTTAGTTTCAAAACCAACAAACAAAGATCTCCAAGAGCTTGAAGTAAATTTATTATCTCTGTCAGTTATGATTTCCTTAGGCATGCCATGTAGTCTAAATATTTCTTTCATGAAAATATTGGCAATATATATTACCTTTCAAGTTGACTTGATGGGAAATAAGTGAGCATCCTTTCTCAATTTGTCCACCACTACCATGATGGCGTTATTCTGTTTGGTCGATTTTGGTAATCCTGTGATGAAATCCATGGATATGGTTTCCCATTTCTGTTCTAGGATTGGTAGGAGCTGAAACAACCCTGCTGGATGTCAATGTTCTACCTTAAATTGTTGACATTCTAGACATTTAGCTAAGTAATATTTTCCTAGTGGTTGTGATCATCTTCTGATAAGCAGGATGACCAGTATATGGTCTTTTGTGTAGTTCATCCATCATAAACCTCTTCAAGTTGTCACAGTTTGTGATATACAACCTACCTCTGTAAGTTAGCAGGCCATCATTCAACAATTGATAACCCTCGTACCTCAACCTCGTGGGCTCTTGCCCTATGATAAAAATCTGGACCAGGGGTCAAAATTTAGCCCAAAAATAAATGTTCTCGGAATTGTCTCAAAACGAACGAGAGCGTAGCCCTCGTCGTCACGAATCCAATGCAATTCGTTTCGTCTCAAACGGATGTCGGGAGCGAGAGATATTGCGATCTGTCCGAAAAGTCAAACAGGCAAAAAAATGTTGACTGGGCAGTCCATACAGGCTGATGTGGCAGAGGCCGTACAGGTGACGTGGCAGAATCTGTAGGTGACGTGGCAAAATTTATGTGGCAGTTTGATTGGTTGGTAGTTGGCGAATCATTTGCTGACACGTGGCATTTATTTGGCAAGTGATTGGGTGCCATGTGGCCCAATCACGGCTGCCACGTGGCACCCCTTTATTGGCTGTTGGTGTTTGGTTGTTAATTAAAATTTTATGGAGGCCGTGGGGTTCGACCCCCGGACCTCCCATCGTGTAAAGACTTTGCACAGTCCGTGCTGCCAATGCGCCACATTATATGTCTTGTCATATATGTGGGTTTATATCTATTTAAGTTTGATCATTGTATAAAACGGAAAGGGGGGTCAGGCCGGGGCTTAGCCCCGACCTGAGGTTGTATTACGTTCCACACAGAACCGTAACCATATAGCTTATGCGCGGGAGTTATTTTTAAACGGGGTTTAATATAGCCCGTGGTTATGTTGTGTTTATGACAGCCCTTTGTTTATTGCGCGCGCGGATTTTTGTGTTTTCAAAAATGTTAAGTCCGTGGTTTTGTATATGTCACATGTGACCACGGAGTTTGGGCATGGTTTAAATGTGGTTTTCAACGGTTTTAAAACGGTTAACCACTTTTTCCAAGTGCGCGGTCATATGACCCACGTGCCCAAGTGCTAGGCGGTTGGGGGCTGGAGGCGCCCTAACCGTCCTACGGTTTGCACCGTTGGCGCGGTTGCACCCAGTGCTGGGTTTTCTTCTACTTATTGCGTGTGAGCCAGGTTCAATGGAGAAGGGTGCGTTTTGTAGAACCAGTGACAACAAGCTTGAAGGAGGAAAATGGAGGAGGCCTAACTTCTTCATCTTTTGGCCGATTGAGGTGCCGTAAAAGCCCAACTAGGGGTTTTTGGACGTCCTGAATCCATTGGCACTGTTATCAAGGCCATTTGAAGACTTATTTTGTAGGTTTTTCATCATTGAAGTTTCAGCAAGCTCCAGGAAGCTTGAAGCCCTCATTGATCGAGGACATGGTTTGGTGAGCCTATGTTTGTTTTCTGTGATTGAATAATCATTTTTGGCTAATTGATATGCTCTGAACACATTGGGATAGGTTTCAGAGGATTTTGAGGACTTTTACAGGGGTTTTTTCCAAAGAGAATCTCAGGGAAGCTTATGGCCACATGTAGAAGAGGTCATGCCCGGATGAGCCATGATCCGTTTTCAGAGTTCTATTAGTCATTTTTGGGGTTTTTATGTGTTCTGATCTCAATGGTACAGTCTATTTTTCCATTGGAGTTTAGTAGCAGCTTGTAAAAGAACTTTTGAAAAATTAATCCCAGAGAGCCAAGTCCATTGATGGAGGCTCAAGGAGATGTAGCCCGGAGGGGGGTGAACTCCTTTATCAGCTTGTTCTTGTTGTGAGTTTGATGGTTTATTTGCTGCAA
>ML836583.1:13447-27828 GCA_009831015.1 Picea engelmannii | reverse complement strand
GAGGCTCAAGGAGATGTAGCCCGGAGGGGGGTGAACTCCTTTATCAGCTTGTTCTTGTTGTGAGTTTGATGGTTTATTTGCTGCAAGTTGTGTTGCTGTGTATTTGTTTAAAGTACATATTTAACCATCTAAAAGAACATATCCTCACACATAAGCATTTACAAGAAGATACATGAACTTAACACATAAGTTTATCTTGCATATTTTAATACATGGAGCAAGGTCCTGTAAAGTTTATTTTTAATGAAGTAGAGGGTGCTTGCATAGAATAACAAGTCAGCCTTCTATTTTCAGATCAGGTGGTATCAGAGAATAAGTTTGTTTTTCTCATGTGTTTGCCATTGATAGCTTGAGATTTAGCTATTGGTTTTTCGTGCAAGTTTTGTGTTGAAGTTGGATATCTTCCAAGGATGGAGGAAGCTTCAAGCATTGATAGTTCTCATACATTTTCATTATCTAAATTCTTTGACAAAGAAGAGATTCTAACCATGAGAGATTTGATGAAAGAGATGTGTGAAGACAGAAATGAGCGCATTGCCCTTGAAGAGCAGTTGATGGCCATGAAGAAGGAGAAAGACCAGCTTCTTCAAAGGTTGCATGAGATGGAGATTCAACTCCATGAGGCAAATGAAACCCTTACCAAATACATGCATGAACATGAGGTATGCAATGTTAGTTTATCTTCTAATTCCTCTCAAGATGAATGTTTTGGTGTTTTTGAAAAGCACACAAGAGGAATAGGGTCCAAGTTATTATTAAAAATGGGCTATGAAGGTAGAGGTTTGGACAAGCATGCACAAGGCATTGTTGAGCCTATTGTTGTTGAAGAAAGACCTAAGTATTGTGGTCTTGGCTATGAACAAATTGATGGAGCAAATTCCAAAGTCGAGGAGACAAGGGAAAAAGTTCCAAGGATAAATTTTGTTTCAAGTTCACCTCCTCAAGAAGGCTTTAAAGGTGAAAGTTCAAGAACTTTTGGTGAAAGTGCAATCCCTCCAGCATGCAAGGCTTGTATTCAAAATGAATGCGAATGTGTGAAACGAAAGAGTTGTAACAATGATGAGGACAAGAACACTGTTGATGGTCTTCAAAGGAGAGCTTGTAACTCTTCAAATTCACCTCCTCAAAGAGGCGATAAAGGTGAATGTTCAAGGTATAATTCTGCTTATCATTCAATTGCTTTTGATTATGTTAAGCACAATAACTTTGTATGTAAAAATGGAAGAAAGAATCCATGTACATATTGTGGTTTATATAACCATCATGTTTCAAAATGTTGGAAAAGATTAACCGCTTTCAGGAAACTTTCTAAGCAAAGACAACGTGAAAAGATGATGCAAAAGATTTGCACTCATTGTCAGAAGCAGGGTCATCTCATTGACCAATGTTGGACATTGCATCCAACTATTCATCCACAGCACAAGAAGCAGTTGGATAAAGAGATTGGCAAGAATGGAAGAGGAGATTCCATCATCGATGTGAGTCAAGATGATTCACAAGAGGACGATGTTCAGCAGAAAAAGTCACCGTTGAGTTGGCTTGGTAAGAAATGGTTGGATTTCTTGAGCAAGTGAGGCTTGCATTTTTCTGTTGTAAATGCACTTTTCAGCGTTATGTGTGCATTTATGGGAAGCATGATAAGTTGCAGTAGTTTATCACAACTTGTATGATGCAAGTTGCATGTGAATGCAATTCATTTTGAAGGCATTTTTTTGTTGTTGCACCACTTCGCCAGGAGGATGTAAAAGATGGATATGATGTTCACTTGTTGCAGCCATTTATCTTTTTCATTTCAACTCTTATGTACCCACATGATTCGGGTTTATGTACTTATGTTTGTACTGGAAGGAGAGTTGAAGAGTCATGCACATGCATTTGTTTTTGTGTATGTGTACACAGTGAACCTGGTGATGGATCATCATGAATGACTCATGATTGTTACATGATTATGTATCATGTTTGTCGACTTGTCATTTTGTAAGGTCGAGATGTTTAAATGAGTCTCAACTGGTGTTGATGATTTTCTGACGACTATGTTGTGTCGATCGTGTTTTTCAACTTGTATTTAGTCGATGGTGTTTATTGACTTGAAAGTTGATTTTGAGTACACCATGATGCAAGAAAATTCCATGTGATTTGATAAAGTACGAGATGCGACAATTTGTTTGAGATCAAAAAGACTTTGTTAGCATCATTTTTCAGTCTTGTATAATTTGTTTTCAAGATTGATGGTTTTCTTGGCTTGTGACAAGATGTCGCAGGAAGTTTTTGCAGCCATTGGAGAGCTGATTGTGTTGACGTCAAAAAGTTCGAAAGAGGGACTTGATTCTCAGTGGGAAGGTTGGCATTCTTCCAAGCACAGAGATAACAATGGGTCAGCAGCAGCCAGAGAGCAGTGGTTGAAGGACATAGCCAGTTGCAGTGCAAGGCATGCCAAAGTATTCAGGTGATTGTCAAAAAGACTTTTCAAGTAGAATCAGTTGATATAACTTGAAAGCAGACAGATAATCATAAGATTTTGTGGGTCCAAAAGCCTTTCAGTGGGAAGGTGTGATCAAAATCTGGACCAGGGGTCAAAATTTAGCCCAAAAATCAACATTCTCGAAATTGCCTCAAAATGAACAAGAGCGTAGCCTTTGTCATCACGAATCCAACGCAATTCGTTTCATCTCAAACAGACGTCGGGAGCGAGAGATATTGCGATCTGTCCGAAAAGTCAAATAGGCAAAAAAAATGCTGACTGGGCAGTCCGTACAGGCTGACGTGGCAGAGGTCGTATAGGTGACGTGGCAGAATCCATACGGTGACGTGGAAAAATTTATGTGGTAGTTTGATTGGCTGGTAGTTGGCGAATCATTTGCTGACACGTGGCGTTTATTTGGCAAGTGATTGGGTGCCACGTGGCCCAATCACGGGCTGCCACATGGCACCCCTTTATTGGCTGTTGGTGTTTGGTTGTTAATTAAAATTTTATGGAGGCCGTGGGGTTCGACCCCCAGACCTCCCACCGTGTAAAGACTTTTCATAGTTCGTGTTGCCAACGCGCCACATTATATGTCTTGTCATATATGTGGGTTTATATCTATTTAAGTTTGATCATTGTATAAAACAGAAAGGGGGGTCAGGCCAGGGCTTAGCCCCGACCCGAGGTTGTATTATGTTCCACATAGAACCATAACCATATAGCTTATGCGCGGGAGTTATTTTTAAACGGGGTTTAATATAGCCCGTGGTTATGTTGTGTTTATGACAACCCTTTGTTTATTGCGCGCACGGATTTTTGTGTTTTCAAAAATGTTAAGCCCGCGGTTTTGTATATGTCACATGTGACCACGGAGTTTGGGCGTGGTTTAAATGTGGTTTTCAACGATTTTAAAACGGTTAACCACTTTTTCCAAGTGCACGGTCATATGACCCACGTGCCCAAGTGCTAGGCGGTTGGGGGCTGGAGGCGCCCTAACCGTCCTACGGTTTGCACCGTTGGTGCGGTTGCGCCCGGTGCTGGGTTTTCCCGCTACTTATTGCGTGTGAGCCAGGTTCAATGGAGAAGGGTGCGTTTTGTAGAACCAGTGACAACAAGCTTGAAGGAGGAAAATGGAGGAGGCCTAACTTCTTCATCTTTTGGCCGATTGAGGTGCCGTAAAAGCCCAGCTAGGGGTTTTTGGACGTCCTGAATCCATTGGCACTGTTATCAAGGCCATTTGAAGACTTATTTTGCAGGTGTTTCATGATTTAAGTTTCAGCAAGCTCCAGGAAGCTTGAAGCCCTCATTGATCGAGGACATGGTTTGGTGAGCCTATGTTTGTTTTCTGTGATTGAATAATCATTTTTGGCTAATTGATATGATCTGAACACATTGGGATAGGTTTAAGAGGCTTTTGAGGACTTTTACAGGTGTTGTTGCCAAAGAGAAGCTCAGGGAAGCTTATGGCCACATGTAGAAGAGGTCATGCCCGGATGAGCCATGATCCGTTTTCAGAGTTCTATTAGTCATTTTTGGGGGTTTTATGTGTTCTGATCTCAATGGTACAGTCTATTTTTCCATTGGAGTTGAGCAGCAGATTGTAAAATAACTTTTGACAAATTAATCCCAGAGAGCCAAGTCCATTGATGGAGGCTCAAGGAGATGTAGCCCGGAGGGGGGTGAACTCCTTTATCAGCTTGTTCTTGTTGTGAGTTTGATGGTTTATTTGCTGCAAGTTGTTTTGTTGTGTATTTGTTTAAAGTACATATTTAACCATCTAAAAGAACATATCCTCACACATAAGCATTTACAAGAAGATACATGAACATAACACATAAGTTTATCTTGCATATTTTAATACATGGAGCAAGGTCCTGTAAAGTTTATTTTTAATGAAGTAGAGGGTGATTGCATAGCATAATAAGTCAGCCTTCTATTTTCAGATCACCCTAAGTATGATTTCATAGTATTGAAAAATGCATCTGTTTCTTGTGCATTTTTTACTCTTTCCTTGATGTCTATTTCACATATCCTTACAATTTACAAGTGAATCACTTTCATGCTTCTGTTAATGGCATCAGACACCCTATTTTATTTTCCTTTGATATGTTTGATTTCAAAATCAAACTCACTAAGGAGAGACATCCATATAGCTTGTCTAACATTAATTTTTGGTTGATCAAACATATATCTCAACCCACTATGGTCTTTCATAAGAACAAATCTCCTAACTAGGAGGTAATGCCTCCACATTTTTAAAGCATGTACTATGGCAGCCTATTCTAGATCATGGGTCACAAAATTCATTTCATGCTCATTCAATTTTATGGATTCATAGAAAATTACATGATTTTCTTGCATAAGGACTCCTCTGAGTCCTTCCTTATAGGCATCTGTACACACAAGGAAGTCCTTTTTTGGTTCTGCAATCTTTAGCACAGGTGCATTGGTTAGAAGGTATTTCATCTCTTGGAACATCTCTTCACATTTTGATGTCCAAAGGAATTTAACTCCCTTTTTCTAAAGGGAGTTGATTGGGAAACCAATCTTGGAAAATCCTTTTATGAACCTCCTATAGTATCCTGCTAGGCCCATAAAGGATCTGATATCATATACATCCTTTGGGGTTGGCCAATCCATAATGGATTTGATTTTGTTAGGGTCAACTGCCACTCCTTCTTCATAAATAACATGGCCTAAGTAATGGACTTGTTTCTAGAAAAAGTCACACTTACTAAACTTAGCATAGAGTTGATGTTCTCTAAGTACTTGAAGTACTAACTTGAGATGTTCTTCATTCTCTTCCCTATTCTTGGAATAGATTAAGATATTATCAATGAAAACCAACACAAATCTGTCTAAGAACTTATTGAGTACATTATTCATTAAGTACATTAAAATGGTTGGCGCATTGGTTAGCCCAAATGGCGCCACCACAAATTCATAGTGACCATATCTTGTCCTAAAGGTTGTTTTGTGGATGTAATCTTCCTTGATTTGGACATGATGGTATCCATACCTCAAGTTAATCTTGGAAAAAATTGTAGCACCCCTCAATTGGTGGAACAAGTCATCGATCCTTGACAAGGGATACTTATTCTTAATGGTCATCGTATTGAGTTGCTTATAGTCTATGCACAACTGGAGTGTGCCATCCTTATTTTTCACAAACAATACTTGTTCTCCCCATGGATACACACTAGGCCAAATGTATCCCTTGAACATAATCTCCTTTACCTATAGTTTGAACTCAACTAGCTCTGGTGTACTCATTCTATAGGGTGTTCTAGACACTAGCACCACTCTTGGTGCAAGTTCTATTGAAAAGTCAATATCTATTCTTGGAGGTAGACATGGTACCTCTTCTGGAAACACATCTCTATACTCTCTTAATATGGGATGGTCTTCTAGGCTTGGTTTGTTGTCCTCATCAGAGTCCAACACTTGTGTTGCATAAAAAGGACATCCTTTTCTGCAATACTTCTTCACTTGAAGGGTTGATATTTGTCTCACTGAGACAGGATTTTGAATCCCTTGTAGGGTTATTTTTCTCCCTTTTTCATCTTCACATTCCAAATTTTTATTGTAACAATCCAACTTGGTTTTATGGGCAGCCAACCATTCCATGCCAATCAAAAGGTCATATGATCCTAAAGGAAGTATGTTTAAGGTTTCTTGGGTGGGTAATCCACTCATAATGAATTGGCATGCCGATATGACCTCTGTTACTTTTCTTTTGGTTCCAGTAGCTAGTTGTACCAGCCATGGTTTAACATGTTTAACATGTTTAAATTTACATTTCTCAATAGTTTGAGGGGAAACATAACTCAAATTAGAACCAGGTTCAATTAAAATGGAAACTAGATGGTTGGAAATCATACCCTCCATCTCCACCACTGAAGCTTGGTGGTCGACTTGTCTATTATCCAAGGATCCATAAATATGTGGCATGATCCTAGACACATCATTGAATGTGGTAGCCTCTTGGAAGTTTTAGACCCTCCTATTGTTATGTTTCCTATATGGGAAGTCTCTCGGCAGATGTTCTTCTCCACAACCCCAACATTTCAAGGGTTCTTTCTTTGGGTTATCAATCTTACCTGAGGCTGCTCCAAAGGGTTTATTTCCATTATGAGAGGGGAAATTTTGTTGATATGCACTTTTAGTAGGAAGGATCATCTTAGAACATTTCCCATAGTTCTTAAATCTTGAGGGTTTAAACCCCTTTTTCTTGAATCCCGAACTACTTTTATTCTTCAAGTCCTCATGAGGTTTTGTCTTATTCTTGAACTTCTCATAGAAATACCTTGCATTCCGGATAGTGTCTTCTAAGGTCTTTGGCTCATTAAATTCAATTATTTCCTGGAGGGACTGAGGTATTCCATTAATAAATTGTTTCATATTTACCTTTTCATCTTTAATGTAGGGCACATAGATTATGATCTCAAGGAATTTGTTGATATATTCATATATTGTGAGCTGTACCAATTTGAGTTCATAGAACTCCTTGGTCATATCATCAAAGTATTTCTCTGATAGATACTTCTTATTGAAGTATTTCTCAAATTGTTTCTGTGAAAAGTCCTTCTCATGGATTCCTTTCATATTCCTAAGGTCCTCCCATCAAATGGAGTCCTTTCCATTTAGGTTAAAAATGGCTATTCAAACCTTTAAATTTTCAGAGTAGTCATGGACTCTGAAGTACTTTTTCAATCCAATCATCCAAACTTCTTCTTCTTAATTTATCCATCGAAAGTGGGTGGTTTGGATTTCTTGAACTCTTCAGGGTCATGGCTCTTGGAATGTTTCCTCTTATTTCCTTTCCTCTGGGAATGTGAACTAGATTTTCTACTAGAATATTCCTTGGAGTTGTTAGTTTCATCACCATAGGATTATTTCAATGAGTGTCTCTTGGCTCCATGTTGGTCCTTCTTTGAGGTGCTCCTCCTGGTGTGGCCACTTTCATGACCATGCTTTCATATCTCAAGTGGACTCTGGGTTTTCTTCGTATGATGTATGTCCACATGACTGGCTGGTGGTCCATGTTGCATATTCCTTTGTATATCTGATAAGCTTTGCAATAAGACTGCATTAATTTCATTTTTCTTTTCCTGCTCTTTTATCATCCTTTCATTGTCATCCTTACAACTCTGTAATTCTACCATGAGGCTTCTTATAGTTTCAGCCAAATTTGGAGAGGTTTCTACCGCCCTCCTTTCATCAGATTCTTTCTCTCTATTGTGGAAGATTTCCCCCAATTCATGGTGTATCACCATCCTTTATGTTGTATTTTTCTTAGGGTCCACTGACGGCTTGAGTGCCGATAAAACATTGTCTATTAGTTAATGACCTACTAGTTTATGAAAAACACATAGTTCATATTTTTTCAAAAACATATACAACAACATAAAGTTTCATTCCTCTCTTCAGTAGAGGTTTAACTAAGCCTCTTAGGAATGGGGTAAGATAGGGGGTCACCCCTAAAAGTTCTCCAATAATATTTTTTTTAACTAACTCGTTCATGAGCCCAAGAAGTCCAAGTGTTGTAACCACGCTCTGATACCAATTTGTAACACACTCGACCCCTAAGTACCCTTTCTAGGGATGGGGCATCAAAATTTTGCTTAATTTAGTCATATCGAATCATCTCTCCAAGATCTCCATTCTCTTCTACTTAACAATATCTCTCTAACGACTACTACTAGACTTAAAACCGAGCTCTGGATTTCAAGTTATGACCTCCTGAAGTTCTTTGGTCATTATCAGACATGGGAGACATGGAACCCACATGCCTCCACCTCATTTGTACCATCCCCAAGTTCCTACATCCACAGAGAAGCTTCGTCCACCATCCAATCCAATGGAGGGACATGGTCTTCATTTAACACATGAGCTAGAGGGAAATTTGGCATTCGACACTTCGGCATTGAACGTCCCTTATCCTTTCTGCATGTCTATCCTCCATAGTCCCGATTTCTCGAACTCCTGAAGGAGCCCAAAATCTTTCCACTTGGCTTCGTCCTTTGGGCCTTTCATCTTATCCTCGATATTGGACCCCAAACCCCCGGAGTCCCAAAGTCTTGGACTCTCGAAGGGTCCATGATCACACATGGTGACATACTAGACATGAAGGTAAGGACAGGTGGGTCTCGAGTACTCCACCAGCCAAATGGACCAAGTAAGCAGGTGCAAGGGGTGACACGCCGCAAGGCAGAGATGACATGTGGCCCTTAGAGTGGGTGACACATGTCACATTTTAATGGGCACATAGGGTCTACGAAACACATGAATCTAGGTGACACGTGGCATGTCATACATGGGTCCACATCACCCTAGGTGACATCAGCATGCCACGTCACCTTGGACTCATAGCCTTCCAAGCCATTCAATCTCATGGTCAAGGTGTGTCCACGTAACCCCTATATCTACAACCTTCATTACTTCGTCACTTCGATGTTCTGGGAATTCATGGTGTGGTTCCCTCCTTGCTCCTAGAGTGGTCAACGTCGGGTGGACCATGGTCTAGATCTAACGGTCAGGGGAGATCCCGAAGGGTCCCTAGATCTATGACCCTTGTCACTTCACAACTACGGCCTTTGGAGGTTTCAACGTCATGGATTCTCTACTCTCCTGAAGAAGGACTTTGTCAAAGTACTGTATGAGGACCCCTCTACTAGTTGATCAGACAGGTAAGAGGGATTCTCAATGAACTCCCTAGATCCACGAATCTCCTCACTTCGTAACTCCGACGTTTAGGGAGTTTGGTGCTATAACATTTTTGTTCCCCTAAAGTAAGACTTCGT
Organism: Picea engelmannii; assembly: GCA_009831015.1. Taxonomy (NCBI): domain Eukaryota; kingdom Viridiplantae; phylum Streptophyta; class Pinopsida; order Pinales; family Pinaceae; genus Picea; species Picea engelmannii. The sequence goes on along the minus strand of ML836583.1, from coordinate 18,561 downwards.
TGGACTTACCTCGACATAAATCCAACAACCTAGAGGACTTCTGAATACCCTTGGATCCATGGCTCGTTTTACCTCACGATTGATGAATGGATGAAGGTTTAACGGCGGGGCAGGTCTATCTGCCATGGTTATGGAGATCGCTAGGCGTTGGTCAAACTCATGGGTAACTGTAATAATTAGTTGTCTTTGGCCAATTTACAAATGGTAAGGTGAAAACACTTCGGAGCTTTGAACTCTCAGAGTTCCAAAGCTAGAAAGACTTATCTCCTTTCGGGGCTAGCACAGGGTTCCCAAACCTTAATCACATGGGTCCTTCAAAAAATCTCGTGGGCTACGCGCTAATCTCTTATTTGTGAATGGGTTAAGGATACGGGCATGAGCCCTTGGTCACACGAGTGAAAGTTATAAGGGAGGTGCCCTCCTTACATAGGGTTTGAACTTAGTATTTCCATGAAGGTAGATTTTAGAGGTCGGCAAGACTCAAGCATCCCAATAAATCCTTCCCTAACACTCTTGCAGACTTATGACCAATAACTCTTCTAACTTCTAAGTTGAGGCAAGCAAAATACCATTTGAAAGCATGGGTTCACAGACAGACAATACATATTTCTACCTTAATCATTCATTATAGAACTCAGTCATAGACATATAAATATATTAAATCATCATTTCCATTTCGATACACAGAGTATGAAAATACTTATTAGAAAATCTGAATTCGTGAAGCAACTACAAAAAGGGGTGCATGTTTCCACTGAACCATAGGCACAATCACTCATGAATGGATTTACTGTTGGCCACCCTCGAGCTAGACCATGATGCTCTGAGAGAGACTCTTTCTTCTTACTCATTGATAGTCAGGGATGGAGGTTACTCTCCTCCTCCCATAGGATCTTGGCCATCGGTTTTCTCTGTACCAAGCAAGGAGGTCTGCATGAGTACTTCCATAGTCAATCATCAGCCTTGCTTATCAGTTTGGAAAGTAAACCCTGCCAACAACTCCTTGTGCCCAGAATGAGATTATTTCCCAGTTCTTCTTCGAACCAGAGAGATGCAAGCACTCTTTTCTTTTCTCGAGATTGGTCTCTCGACTCTTCTTTCTCGCAGATCTTCCTTACCTCTTTTATTTCCATCCTCAGTAAGGCTGCGTGGGTCTGAATCCCTAGCTCGTGGTTAGGTCTGGAAATATTACAGATGGGTACTCTGCCCCATCTCCTCATTAACTCATGAGGACGACTCTTTAAGCCACATGTCTGACTCGTAATTCATTTCGGGGTCAGAGGACTGTTCTGGGTCCGAGTCATTAAATCCAGTAAGGTACTGGTTTGGTGGGGGGTCATCTCAACCATTTTTGGTTCCCCTCACCATATTTCTTATAGAACCATGGTATATCTTGGCAAACACCCCTTTCATCAGTTATGCAATACTATCCATTTTCTATTAATAATAGAAAATGCATACATTGACCTTTGATAACAAAAAGGTTCATTAAATCCAACCTTCACATATATCTAGTATGCCATAGTCTCTTGGCCCACTATAGTTATATTTACAACTTGGGGGAAACATGGGTATTACAATCCCCTCCCCCTTAAAGGAACATTTTCATTGATGTTCTATTTGTCGATGTGCTTTGTATGTACATAAGTAAACAAAAATGGGTATGTTTGTTTCATGGCATTCTCCATTTCCCATCTAGCTTCATCTGGACCAAAGTGTTTCCACTACACCTTGACCTGTGCAATGGTTTTGTTCCTAAGTGGGGTTTCCTTCCTGTCTATTACCCATTATGGTTCTGGTAGGAATTCTCCCTCTGGTTCCACCTAAATCACAGACCAATCAATTATATGGTTAGAATCATGTAGATATTTCTTCAATAACGAAACATGGAAAACATCATGTGCCTTCATTGTGGGAGGAAGTGCTAGCCTATATGCTACAAGCCCCACTCTATCCATGATTTCAAAGGGTCCACAATATTGAGGTTCCAACTTGGCACAAGATCCATTTCTCAAGGATCTTCTCCTGGGTCTAACTCGAAGATACACATGATCCCTTGTTTTGAACTCTCTAAGAGTCTTCTTTCTGTCTGCATAACTTTTCTGTCTATCCTGAGTCACTTTCAGATTTTTCTTTATCTGAACTACTTGTTGTTCCATTTCTTTCAACATATCTGGCATGAATGTGATTCTATCCACTGGGTTATTCTAGATGATTGGAATCTTTCATTGTCTACCATAGCGGGCCTTAAATGGACTCATCTTTAAGGACTCTTGATAACGATTTTTGTAGGAAAACTATACCAGTGGTAGGAAGTCTTCCAAATTCTTAGGATGATGCTTTAAATGCATCCTTAACATGTCTTCTAGCACTTGGTTTACCCTTTCTGTCTGTCCATCATTTTGAGGGTGATCGTTTTTACTAAATAACAATTTTGTTTCAAAACCAACAAACAAAGATCTCCAGAATCTTGAAGTAAATTTTGTATTTGTGTTAGACTTAGGCATGCCATGCAGTCTAAATATTTCTTTAATGAAAATACTGGCAATATCTATTACCTTTCAATTTGAACTGATGGGAAGGAAGTGAGAAGCCTTGCTCAATTTGTCCACCACTACCATGATGTCGTTTCTATTTGGACAATTTTGGTAATCCTGTGATGAAATCCATGGAGATGGTTTCCCATTTCCATTCTGGGATTGGTAGGGGTTGCAACAACCCCACTGGATGCTGATGTTTTACCTTAACTTGCTGACATTCTATACATTTATCTAAGTAATCAACTATCTTCTTTTCCAATCTAGGCCAATAAAATAGTTTCCTAGTGGTTGTGATCATCTTATGATAACTAGGATGACCAGTATATGGTATTTTGTGTAGTTCATCCATCACAAACCTCTTCAAGTCGTCACATTTTAGGATATACAACCTACCTTTGTAAGTTAGCAGACCATCATTCAACAATTTATAACCCTCATACCTCATCCCCATGGGCCCTAGCTCTAAGTATGATTTCACAATATTGAAAAATGCATCTGTTTCTTGCGCACTTTTTACTCTTTCCTTGAATTCCATTTCACATGTGCTTAAAGTTACCAAGTGAATCACTTTCATACTTCTTCTAAGGCCATCGACCACCCTATTTTCTTTTCCTTTGATATGTTTGATTTCAAAATCAAACTCACTAAGGAGATCCATCCATCTAGTTTGTCTAGCATTAAGTTTTGGTTGATCAAACAAATATTTGAATCCACTATGGTCTGTCATAAGCACAAATCTCCTACCTAGGAGGTAATGCCTCCACATTTTTAAATCATGTACTATGGAAGCCAATTCTAGATCATGGGTCACATAATTGATTTCATGCTCATTCAATTTTTTGGATTCATAGAAAATTAAATGTTCTTATTGCATAAGGACTCCTCTGAGTCCTTCCTTGCAGGAATCTGTACACAGAAGGAAGTCCTTGATTGGGCCTGCAATTTTCAGCACAAGTGCATTGGTTAGAAGGTATTTCAACTCTTGGAATATCTCTTCACATTCTGATGTCTAAAGGAATTTAACTCCCTTTTTTTGAAGGGAGGTGATTAGGAAACCAAAGAACATCCTTTTTTGCAATACTTCTTCACTTGAAGGGTTGCTATTTGTATCACTGAGACAGGATTTTGAATCCCTTGTAGGGTTATCTTTCTCCCTTCTTCATCTTCACATTCCAAAGTTTTATTGTAACAATCAAACTTGGTTTTATGGGCAACCAACTAGTCCATGCCAATCATAAGGTCATAAGATCCTAAAGGAAGTATGTTTAAGGTTTCTTGGGTGGGTAATCCTCTCATAATGAATTGGTATGCTGGTATGAACTTTGTTACTTTTCTTTTGGTTCCATTGGCTAGTTGTACCGGCCATGATTTAGCATGTTTAAATTGTTGCAATTTACATTTCTCAACAGTTTGAGGGTCAACATAACTCAAATTAGAACCAGGTTCAATTAAAATGGAAACTAGATGGTTGGAAATCATACCCTCCATGTTAAGCCCTAATATTGGCTCATTACCTCTTAATTGGGGCATATTAGATTAGTAATGCTATTTTATTTATGTTGGCTTTAGGCCATTAGTTGTAATTTAGGTTAGTAATGCTATTTTAATTATGTCGGCTTTAAGCCATTATACCTCCTAGTCTCCTATATATACCAAGGAGACATTTTCATTTTGAATCATCTTGTACTTGAACATTTAAGTGGGGTAAAAGGAGGTTTCCCCCTCGAAGAGGATTATTATTTGAAATTATCTCTTTTCAAGGAGTTGATTACTTTTCTTGAGGTTTTTCTATGCTATATTGATGTTTGGTTCTTAACATATGGTATCAGAGCTCAAGGTCTTGGGGTTTCGCTGCTACATCTGAGACACCGTGGAATTTTCGCTATAACTTTTTTTCTACACCGTTTCAGAAGGAACGTCTTGGAGGGTATTTATAAGACATATCAAGGTACGTTGTGTTCAAAATTCAGCTCCTGAGGCCTTATACTTTCGGAGATATAGCCTGTACAAGATAGGGTTCTGGAATCATCCTGAAATGAGCCTTTGCAACATTTTTGCTATAAAAACTTTTCTGTAACGTTTCAGACCCTGAAATCTGGGGGAAATTTACATAAATTAGTTTTCTATCTGTGTTAAAAAGTTCATCTTATAGGTCATCCTAAATTTATAGATACACCTTGTGTAAGATAGGGTATCTGACTAGTTCTATTGGCTAGTCTCAAGAAGGTGTTCCAGGTAAAACAATTATAACTTCTTCCCAGAGTATCCAAATTGAGTGGGACTGGTTGCATTGGATCGTGGACAGTCTGTAGTATTTTGGGGGCGAGTTTCAGAATTTTATATCAATTATTTTGTGCGGGGCCCACTATACAAGTGAGATCTCCTGGAAAGGCTAAAAATCAGCAAGTGGTGGGGAAGTTATCGTAAATTTCACTTGGCACATCCAATTTTGATCAGACCTGTGGCATTGAAGAGAAGACATATCACAGAAATACATAAGATAAAGTTTCATACCCAGAAGGTCCAAAAAGTGGGAGATACAACAGAAGAAATATTGTCTAGCAGAACCACCTC
>ML836581.1:36450-46820 GCA_009831015.1 Picea engelmannii | reverse complement strand
AAGAGTGGATGCACCAAACTTAAATGTGATAATTAAGAAAAGGCATACTTATATATTGTAAAGGACCTTGAGCGATCCGCTCTCGTCCATAGTAGGTAGAAAGCATTTATGTTAGTAGGTAGCTTTGAATTCTCTGATTAGATTGTTTTAGGAGTGGAGGGAAATGGATATCGGCACCCTCATTGTGTATTGTAAGATATGAAAGCATGAACAAAAGAGAGAGCATAGAAGAGAAGCAGAGAGTTGTGTAAGAATACCCATGTACAGATATTTGAATTAATAGAGAAAGTTGTGATTCAATTTCATGGTGTCGTGTTTGTTCTCTATGTGTGTATGTTAAATGTTAGGCTCATAAATGTTTACTTCCTCTTATACATTTTCTTTATATGTTGTGTATATGATTTCATGTTTGAGCTTGAGGTATGAGAGGAAGTAGGAATGAGTTTCAATTGTTTCTCTATCTTTTCAAAGATTCCTGCAAGAAGTGCAGTTGAATTGTCTGCAAGGATTGTGTCGACAAGGAGTTCAGAGGATTGTCTCTGAAATCTTAGGAGAGATAGATTTTGTTGTCGTTTCCTCAGAGTGCAGCTGGGCATAGGAGCCGTGTAAGGAGTGTGAAGGCCAAGAAGAGTCCCAGGGTTGTGAACCTGAGAAAAATATCGTAGGATTTCTGCTCCAAGCGTGCGCAGAAGTTGAAGTATTCAACATTTGAAAGTATCTGAAGGTTGTCACAAGGAGTGCGCGCAAGAATCTTCTTTAAACCTCAGAGTTGTGGGAAAGCTCAGGAGGGATAAGGCATTCTAATACATTTAAGGATAGTGCAAAGAAGTTGTGACTGGAAGTATTAAGACATGCATCATAAGTTTGCGCATGGAGGAGAAGTTGGGGAGGAACACTCAGATCATTCAGAGAAATTATCAAAGGGAAAAGATCAACGGTCAAGAATCTATGGGAAGGATTAGCGAAATCCCGCCAGCCGTCAGATCTTCCAGAGAAGCAAGGAGGTTACGGTTGCATCCAGATTTCAAGATCAGGAGGTTGTGGGCCGTCGAATCTTCACATAGATATCCATCATCCGTTGGATTGACCAGGAGTTGCACGAAATTTAAGCTTCGTGAACGGGAGGAGGAAAGTTCTGACGAGGGGCGTGGCCATCGGAATTTTAGCATTTGTGAAATCGAGAGTCACGAGGACGAGTGATCATGAATTTTCATAGTGAAAATCCTGGAATCAATCTGAGCCATCCATCTTGGGGAGACAGGTGGCGATAATCGAGCGCCCGTCGGCATTTCAGCGACCGGGGTTTTAAGTTGTCAAAGAAATTGTGTCATCGGGGCATCGAAAGTCTCGAAATCCGGAGGTTGAATCAGGGCCGCCCATATTGAGGGGATGCATGGAAAATATCTAGGATCTCGAGAAAATTCCCGAAAAGGAAGACTCCATCGGAGTTTTGGGACTTGGAAAATCGTAAGTTCTGTGAGCAAGATATCAGGAAAATCCATGTTGGAAACCCCATAACGATCTAAGCCATCCATCAGTTGGGACACGTGGGCGAGATCGGAAGCCCATCGACATTTCCAAGATTAAGAGGACAAGAGCTCAAGACCTATTGAGTACTGAAACCACGAAAGGATCATAGCCGTAGGATCGCAGGGTGGACACGTGTCGTGTGATCATATAAACCAGGGATTCGGTCATCGGGACAGACATAAGTGAGTTTTTTGGCTTTGCAGTTGGTGAAGTTCAAGATTTGATTTGAACCATCCATCCACAGGGGATGCGTGTCAGAAATTCGAAGAGAGTGGGGGATCGACATTTCGTGAATCCTGGAGACAAGGGGACTTGCAATTCAGAATCACGAAGTCCGATTTTCTGAAAAGAGGAGATCTTCGTGTGGGACCCAGCTAACGTCATCTCATCATAACGGGGCATCAGGAATTTCCATGGTGAAAACCCCGAAACCTGATTGTTACTTTCTGTTGTGAACGGAGAAGGAATCAGACCTAAAGGCTGTAAGGTGCCGAAAAAAACCTGTGGGCCAAATTTAAATAAAGATTCCAGGGGAGAATCGAAGGAGCCACTCTGGCTCGAGGGTGAACTTGGAGCGATCCTTAAAGAACGGGAGGTCAGCGCAGAGGCCTTTTGCTGAGGCAAAGGGTGGGGCTGTGTCAAGAATGGAGGTGGAAACTAGGTCACCCTCTCGTAAGGAAGGAAATCTGAGGCACATATCCAAGAAATGGCCGCCAGGAATTCTGCACCCATACTGGCAGGTCGATTTTGCAAAGATGTCGATAGCAGATTCTACCCACAAGTGTACACAGAGCCAAAGTTATTGAGTCTTTGATGTAGGAGCATCTCTCCACATCATCCCGCCATCCAACTAGCCGTGTCAAGCGCGTGCATTCAAGATGAAGAGAGGCGCAACCCTCATCTTTTATTTTGTAATTGAATGTAATTAAATGCTTAAGCTGGTGAGCTTTGAAGCCGTGCCTTTATGCAAGCATTAGGTAGGTAGGCCTTAAATGTTTGTAAGTCTGAGATCTAGATCCAGATGCTGGACTAGACAACTATTCAATGTAATTGAATAGGGTAGGTAGATTGGGGGGAAGAGCTCGAAGAGCCTCCTCATGTAAAAAGATGAATTGTATCTCTTAGAGTAGTAGTTGTAAGAGAAGAGAATCTGTGAGTAGAGAGTAGAAGAGAAAAGAGCGAAGACCTAGTTACAGGTTGTGCTCAGGAACACCTTGTACAAATAGGCATTTTCCATTTTAATATAAGCAAAAGAAATTTTTCCTACATGTATTTCTGTGTTGAATGAATGTCTATGATTGTTCATATGTGTTGTAGATGTATATTGTAGGTTTTCATTTGCACGAGCGTGTCTGATTTCAGGTGAAGGTCTTTGAAGCTTCATACCAGGAGGGTGTGACAGAACACTGCGGGTTCTGATATCCATGCACAGAGGTTGCACTTCTGAATTCAACGGGTTCAGACAAAGACGTGATGCAGCACAAGAAATGGAGTCAACAACTCAGGAGAAAGACCTCAAGGTTATTGAATACCTTGGAGGCTAGGCTGTGGGAGAAGACACAGTTGCAGACAGAAGCTCTGAGGAGTTCTGTGAAGCTCTGCCAAGTGGGCATTGAGCATATGCACAGTGGTGCATTGGGAAGAACTCTGTTGTGAGTTCTTAAGAAGTCAGAATCACTTAGGATTCTTGATAGCTCTGCTAAGTGGGCATTGAGCAGGTGCAAGAGGTGCACAAGAGATAGGAATATTGGACATCTGTGAAAAGATACTCTGCCAGGTGGGCATTGAGACATTGTGCAGACAGGCACAGAGAAGAGAAGAGAACTCTTTGAGTTTTGGAATTTGAAGGAAGAAACCACTGAGGGATCTTTATAGGGTTGCTGAACGCCCTGAAGACTCAGCCAGAGGTTGCTTGAGTGAAGGATAGCCAGGAGGGCATCCAAATATTCTCCATTCGTGGGAAAGAAGGAAGAAGGATAAAATCCCTTAGGGGTCTGAGTACTTGGAGAATCTCAGAAGAGATAGCACTTCAATGTGCGAAGACTCTACAGGAGTGTAGAGGTAAAATATTCAAGGATTTGAAGAAAACCTCAAGAGGAGTTAGCGTTTTCAGGGCGCGCAGCGAAGGTCAAGGTAAAGGAGTTCATAGAGAAAGAGAAGACAAAGGTCGAGGCYTTTGGGAAATTGGAAATTCTTCCAAGCCTGGAAGAAAGTGCGCAAGCTCAGGAGGGAGCACAGCAGCCGTTAGATCGACAGGAGGAAGAGATTTGGACCGTTGGTTTCCACGTCCAGGGAGCAGCARGAGGAGCGCATAGGAAGAAGGATGGATCTGCACCGTCAGATCTTGAGCAAATTACCCGTCAGCTGTCAGATTGGATAGGAGTCRCACAAGMTTTACCTTCGTGAACAGGAGGGTGAATGTCTCGAAGGGATTTGACTTATCGGGATATCGGYGTTCGTTATATCGGGGATTCCRTGGACAGGAAGTCCATGCGTTTYGGAATCACGAAGTTCGAAACCCTGAAAAAGAGGGAAGTGCCATTTGTGGAGCYAGYTATYGGCATAGTGGAGAATCGACACTCGGKATATCAGAATTCTCGAGGTCAAGGAAATCAGGACACTTCAAGTCTTGAAATAGMGAGAGTGTATCAGGGTCRTCCATCYRTTGGGGACATGTGGTGGAGATCTATATTATCCGGAGAAKTCTCGATAGAAAGGTMAAATTGGCGCATCGGAGTTCAGTGTTTCGGGAGTCCTGAGGACAAGACTTCTGGGGCATTCGAAGTCGCAAAATCGCGAGAGGCGATCAGGACCGTCCATATTGAAGGGACGCCTAGCAGCGAGYGAGGCCTTCAAAAAAGGTCCCGATAGGRGAGCCACWTCGGGAAATCGGGAATCGGGATATCGRGAATCCCGTAGGCAAAGTGTTTATGCATTTCACCATTGCGATGTMTGAAACCCCGATAGGAGACAAGGCTGCAGTCTTGTGAGATAATGGTCACRTGGGCCAAGAGTCTAGCCAAAAGGGGCTAAGGCCCAAAGACAGGGAATTGGCTCATCARAGATCAGGAGATCRCGAGAATAGAGGTTTTTGACATCAAGGGTCGCAAAACCTTGAATCCTGACAAGGAGTATGACTGCGGTCATATAAGGGGAGGTCGTGTGGACCAAAAGTCTAGCCTAGGGGACTAGCGGGAGTTGAAGCATATCAGGATTTTGAAGCCCAAAACCGCGATAGGAGGATATAAGGTTGTGGTCTTATGAGGACTAGTCACATGGACTACGAGCCTAGCCAGGAGGGAAAATGCGGAAAGAGCACATCGGTGAATCGGAGTTCGTGAGTTCAAGAGGATAGGAACTCTCGACATCGGAAAATAAGAAACTCCAAAACATAAAATTAAATCGGGGAAAGGTCACGGGCGCATGCAGAGGCTGTGACAGATAAAGGGCAGGACCTGTGGATCAGATTGTCATCAGAGATTTTAGCAGGGAATCGAATGAGCTACTTTGGCTCAAAGCAGAATTTGAATGATCCTGTGAGCAGGAGAGCGCAAGGTGGCAGACCTGTGTGCCTAACTACGTCAAGTGGTATCAGAGCTTGATTCTTGTCTGTATATTTCAGATGAGGGAGGCATAAAAGGAAAAGAGTACTCTGATACACTGCATCAAGTGGTATCAGAGCGGGAACTTCACTTGTATATTTCAAGTGAAGCGAGAAGGTAAAGGAAGACAGAGCGTTGGAGACTCTGTGATGGTTGTTTTCAGGTAGGCGATAATCAAGAAAGCAGTCAACAGAACTATAGGATGAAGCTGGAAACACTCTTAGTGTGGAGTGACAGCAGCAGGTTTTCTAGGAAAGCAGACAGAAATAGCACCATGGTCACTGAAGGCCATAGGCATGCTGGGAGGAAGAGAAAAGCAGAAGAGCTTGCAGAACTGGATAAAGAGCTCGCTGAAATAAGGGAAGATATAGAAAATCTTGAACTGCATATGCGGCAGGATAAGAGGTCGAGATGGATGCGCGAATGGCCCATGAAGAAGCCGAAGGTAAAATGGCCAATCAAGGAGTTGATGGCTAGAATACAACGTAGGTTGTTAAGAGGGTGGTTGAGGTATGATGAAAACCTCAATGGACCTGAAGAGATGGTTCAGGTATGTCAACCAGAGACTGGAAAAATTCTCGGTGAAGAGAATGAATTGGCATCAGTTGAAGATCTCAAGAACTGCCAGGAGAGCAAAGAGGAAATTCCATATTGCCAGGAGGGAAGGAAGTTGAGATCACTGCGGGATCTCACGAACTGTCATGAGGACAACCAGGGAATTTCACATTGCCAGGTGGGCAATGAAATGAGGTCGCTGCGGCATCTCGGAGACTGCTAGGAGGGCAATGGGAGCATCCCATATTTCCATGTGTGCAGGGATGAGAAGGTGAGTTTTGATCAGCTCGAGGAGCTGACAGAACAGGTGAGCTCGGAGATGTCTTTAGATCAGAAGATGCAGCTGACAGAGGAGGAAGATCAGGATAATATTCTAATGATTAGGGGAATTGGAATATTCCTACCACTTGCTCGAGAGGAGGCAGAAGTCTGTGTTGCAGATGAACGAGCAATAGCAGAAGAACAGTCGGCTGAGACTGTCCGGGAAAAGGAATTGGAGTAGACTTTGGAAGCTTCCCAAGCAGATGAAGAAGATGAGCACTCTGAGGAGTGTCTCAACGCATTCAGCTGGGAAGCTAAAAGAAAGGAAGATGTAGCACTGAAGCTGACAACAGAAGAAGAAAAAGAGAATGATGAGCATTCTGAGGAATGGCTCAATATTTTCAGCAAGGAAACTAAAAAGACTGCAACATGGGAGTTTGCAGCAGCAGAAGAAGAAGAAGCAGACAACATTAGTTTGGCTGGTCTATATGAACAGATAGAAGCCCTGGAGAGGAGGGTAAAGGTGCAGAGCGTGCACATCCAACAGGTGAAGTTGGAAGATGATGAAGAAATCATGGGAGATCGTGATGATTTGCCCATGTGCCAAAAATTTTTGCAGCTGGGGAGATTGAAAAAACAGGGCTAGCCACTGGAGAAGCTGGATGAAATGATCGAAGAGATTAGAAAGATGATGTTGAGGTCAGCAGAAATTGCCAGGAAGGAGTAGCTGAGCAGAAAAGAAGAAGCAGCAGTAGCAGCAGCACAAAAGTAGCAGCATCAGCGGGATGGAGTGGATGAATAGATCCAGAGAATGATTTGGGATCCAAGAGGATTTCAACATCAGAGATGGGAAGCTCATGAGCAGGAGCTCATGAATTTTGTAGCTGAGGAGTATGATGTAGGAGCATCTCTCCATGTCAGCCCGCTAGCTAGCTAGGCGTGTCAAGCGCGTGCATTCAAGATGAAGAAAGGCTCAACCCTCATCTTTTATTTTGTAATTGAATGTAATTAAATGCTTAAGCTAGTGAGTTGTGAATTTGTGCCTTTGTGCAGGCATTAGGTAGGTAGGCCTTAAATGTTTGTAAGGCTGAGGTCTAGATCCAGATGCTGGACTAGACAACTATTCAATGTAATTGAATATGGTAGGTAGATTGGGGGGAAGAGCTCGAAGAGCCTCCTCATGTAAAAATATGAATTGTATCTCTTAGAGTAGTAGTTGTAAGAGAAGAAAATTTGCGAGTAGAGAGCAGAAGAGAGAAGAGTCGAGACCTAGTTACATGGCGTGCTCATGAACACCTTGTACAAACAGGCATTTTCCATTTTAATATAAACATAAGCAGTTTTTCCTGCATGTATTTCTGTGTTGAATGAATGTCTGTGAGTGTTCACATGTGTTGTAGATGTATATTGTAGGTTTGCATTTGCAGGAGTGTGTCTGATTTCAGGTGAAGGTCTTTGAGGCTTCATACTAGGAGGGTGTGACAGAACACTGTGGGTTCTGATAGCCATGCACAGAGGTTGTACTTCTGAATTCTGCGGGTTTAGACAAAGACGTGTTGCGGAACAATAACTGGAGTCAACAACTTAGGAGAAAGACCTCAAGGTTGTTGAATACCTTGGAGGCTAGGCTATGGGAGAAGACACAGTTGCAGACAGAAGCTCTGAGGTGTTATGTGAAGCTCTACCAAATGGGCATTGAGCATATGCACAGTGGTGCATAGGGAAGAACTCTGTTGTGAGTTCATAAGAAGTCTGAATCACTGAGGATTCTTGACAGCTCTGCTAAGTGGGCATTGAGCAGGTGCAAGAGGTGCACAGGAGACAGGACTGTTGGACGTCTGTGAAAATATACTCTGCCAGGTGGGCATTGAGACATTGTGCAGAAAGGCACAGAGAAGAGAAGAGAACTCTTTAAGTTCTAGAATTTGAAGGAAGAATCCACTGAGGGATCTTCACAGGATTGTTGAACACCCTGCAGACTCAGCCAAAGGTTGCTTGAGTGAAGGATATCCAGGAGGGCATCCAAATATTCTCCATTCGTGGGAAAGAAGGAAGAAGGATAAAATCCCTTAGGGGTCCGAGTACTTGGAGAAGCTAAGAAGAGATAGCACTTCAGTGTGCAAAGACTCTACAGGAGTGTAGAGGTCAAATCTTCAAGGATTTGAAGAAAAACTCAAGAGGAGTTAGCATTTTCAGGGAGCACAGCGAAGCTCAAGGTAAGGGAGTTCGCAGAGAAAGAGAAGACAAAGGTTGAGGCCTTTGGGAACTTGGAAATTCTTCCAAGGCTGGAAGAAAGTGCGCAAGCTCAGGAGGATCCACAGCAGTTGTCAGATCGACGGGAGGAAGAGATCTGGACCGTTGGTTTCCACGTCTAGGGAGTAGTAGGAGGAGCGCATAGGAAGAAGGACAGATCTACACCGTTAGATCTTGAGAAAATTACGTGTCAGCTGTCGGATTGGATAGGAGCTGTAGGAGGTTTAACTTCGTGAATAGGAGGGTGAAAGTCCTGAAGGGATTTGACTTATCGGGATATTATCATTCGTTATATCAGGGATTCTGTGGACAGGAAGTCCATGCGTTTCAGAATCACGAAGTCTGAAGCCCCGAAAGGAGGGAAGTGCCATTTGTGGAGCCAGCTGTCGGCATAGCGGAGAATCGACACTCGGGATATCGAAATTCTCAAGGTCGAGGAAGTCGGGACACTTCAAGTCTCGAAACAACGAGAGTGGATCAGGGTCGTCCATCTATTGGGGACACGTGGCAAAGATCCAGATTATTGGGAGAAGTCCCGATAGAAAGGTCAAATCGGTGGATCGGAGTTCGGGGTTTCGCGAGTCTTGAGGACAAGACTTCCGGGGAATTCAAAGTCGTGAAATCGAGAGAGGTGATCAGGACCATCCCTCTTGAAGGGATGTGTGGTAGCGAGAAAGGCCTTCGGAAAAGGTCCCGATAGGAAAGCCACATCGGGAAATCAGGAATCGGGATATCGGGAATCCCATAGGCAAAGTGTTTATGTATTTCGTCATTGCGATGTCTGAAACCCCGATAGGAGACAAGGCTGTGGTCTTGTGAGATAGTCGTCACATGGGCCAAGAGTCCAGCTAGAAGGGGCTAAGGGCCAAAGACAGGGAATTGGCTCATCGTAGATTGGGAGATCACGAGAATAGAGGTTCGTGACATCAAGGGTCGCGAAACCCTGAATCCCGACAAGGAGTATGAGTGTGGTCATATAAGAGGAGGTCATGTGGACCAAAAGTCTAGCCAAGGGGACTAGCCGTAGTTGGAGCATATCGGGATTTTGAAGCCCAAAACCCTGATAGGAGGATATAAGGCTTCGGTCTTATGAGGACTAGTCACATCGACTAGGATCCTCGCCAGGAGGGAAAACACGGAAAGAGCGCATCGATGAATCGGAGTTCGGGAATTCGAGAGGACAGGAACTCTCGACATCAGAAAAGAAGAAACTCTGAAACCCAAAATTAAATCGGGGAAAGGTCACAGGCACATGCAGAGGCCGTGACAGAGAAAGTGTAGGACCTGTGGATCGGATTGTCATCGGAGATTCCAGTAGGGAATCGAATGAGCTAATTCGACTCAAAGGGGAATTTGAACGATCCTGTGAGCAGGAGAGCGGGAGGTGGTGGACCCGTGTGCCTATCTGCGTCAGTCTTCTAGTCCTATGTTTACTCAAAGAACCATCTTTGTTTTTGTCTTATTTGAGCACCAAGGTATAAGAACAAACTTTTTTATTCATGTAATAGTGTATGCTCCCTTCGTCCCAGAGTACCTAACAATTCCTAAAAAGTCCTGGTCCACTGAGGAAGTAGTCGCATCGCTCAGTGACGAGTTACGTTCTATGGGGAGTAGTGGTCGAGCTATAGATGGAGCAACATGGTAGTGACAAGAGGAAAACATCTTGTGAAACTCAAGGGAGAGATTCTGAGAAATATTCTAAGGAGAGAATAAATTATCTGACTCCTATGCAACTACAAAAGATGAATAAGTAGAGGGAGAGGCTAATTGGTATATCATATGCTCAATAGAGGGGATAACTTTGTCAGAGGGAGAAACCAGAGATAATACAAATGAAATGGATGATCCCAAGATGGAATATAGGCACGGATCAACCTACAACTTAGAGTTATGTCTCACATGAAAGGTGAGCTCATCCGCCAAGGAGAAGAGGCATGCACTGCACCAGAGGTCCACGTCAGCTACACCCATAAGTGTGTTGACTTCAACCTCCATCAATGCGCATCTCATGGGGGTGTAAACTGACGCCATCTAAACTCCACTATAGTATAGTAAAGGCGAGGAGTAAAATAGAGCAACATATTAAATGGTGAATTTAAAAACCATGGTGTGAAGTGACAGTCCAGACTTCTAGGAAAAGATAGGGAAATTAACTGCCGAGAAGTGACA
>ML836581.1:19059-30209 GCA_009831015.1 Picea engelmannii | reverse complement strand
AAGGGATATAGAGAAAGGTAAAGAGAGAAAGGGGGGAGAGTTGGGGAGAGAAGGGAGGTGAAAGACACACACACACACACACACACACAGAGAGAGAGAGAGAGAGAGAGAGAGAGGTGGTTATAGATAGAGGAATGGAGGGGGTGGAGGGTATGAAGGAATTAGGAGAGGAGATAAGGTGAAGGGTAGATGGGTAGGAGAGTGGGGGGAAGAGAGGGGGATAGGGGGAGATATAGAGACAAGGAAACAAATAGAAAAAAAATCCATAAGAGCATGCACACATACTACGAACACCTCCATGTTCCTGGATTGCATGTACATTCCTAAAGCATGTGTGTGTTCTTTGGAATGCACGAGCATTAGTTATAATTAATTTTGTTTTGGAGGGGTGGGATGAATGTTGCCTCAGATGTTGGTTACCTTGGATTTAGGTTCGGTATTACAAACCTAGTGGGTTTGGTATGCAAATACATAAAAAACTCCCTTTTTATGAATACCTCACTATATCTTAGTTTTTGGCATTATTTTTCTATAAGTTAAAAAAATATATTGTTGATGAAACTATTGATGGAATTTGAAACAAAAAATATTGTTTACTATTTTTAATCTATTTTTGTCTTGATATATATATATATATATATATATAACAATCCATCTACAATCTAAAAAAAAAATTGTTTGATAATGTAGTACCATGGTAGGGTGTTGTAATTTCAATGAGATATTGAATTTCATATATATATATATATATATATATATATATATATATATATATATATATCATAGAATTTGAAAAAATATACCCCACTAGAACAATGGGTAATCTACAATTATACATTTTTTTTAATAAAATTGCATTGTTAAGACACTTGACACCTGAGACATATACCTTATATGTTTATTGAAAAATAACTTCCCATGTTAGAAAAACTAAAATTTCACATAGGTATTCACAGTTTCTATAAATAAAAACTATATATCATAAAGGGATTTTAAAATTACCTCGCATAATCTTTCCAAGTTAATAGAATTTTTTTTTCCCATATTTGCATTGCTATGAACCCTTCATGAGTGACCATAATTAGTTTTCCTATCCCCTAATATTAATAATGATACTAAAAAGGGATTTGGTCAAATTATTAAATAAGTTTTTGAGTATGAAAAATATTAGTAGCTAATAATGATTGTAATCAAATTTTCTGGATATGAATTGTGTTAAAGTTATTCATGAGATATCCCATTGAAGGTTTTAAGGAATTTGTTTTTTTAACTAAATATATAAGTTACAAATGGATAAGTCAATATTAATATTACTATTAACAAAAAATAATCAATATTATTAATAATAAAAAGACATTACCAAATTATACAAATAAATTATTTAGAATAAATAAAAATATATTACTAAAAAGGGATTTAAATTAAATAAGTTAATTAAAAAAAATAGAAAATTAATTAAAATGATTATAAACTAATATTAAAGTGTAATTCTAACCTTTTTAAACATGTTTAAAATTATATCATGTAAAGTTATCTCTCAATTAATATTTCTAAAAAATTAAGATGTAATCCCAACCTTCTTAATTATCCTTGAAATTGAAATTGTATATGTAAAATTATTTCACAATTAACAATCAAATTGACATATATTGACTAGTCTTTCAAACTAAAAGAGAATACCAAATAGTACATAGAGTGCACTATAAAAGATTTATGATCTCCCTTATAAAATATGTTGTTTGTAAACTGAAATAGATTACTACATGGATAAAAGATTTATGGTTTACCTTGATAAACAAGTTGTTCGCTTATTATAATTGTGTAATAATTAATATATATATATATATATATATTATTTTTAATAATATAATTTTTTTAATTAAATAATATATTAATAAATAAATATAATTATAATAATTACAAAAATATAATTTTATTAATTAAATAATATATTAAAAATAACAAATATATTTATAATAAATATTTTAGTAAATATATATAATTATTAAAATAATAAAATCATATTAAAAAATAATTTTGTTATCCTAAATTTAAATTTTCATTATTTATTAAATATGAATTTTTATTAATATTATTAATTTTTATTTAATAAATCTAAATTACTAAACAGAAACCACTATACTGTTGCATCTTGAACGTCAGTATGACCGGCCTTTACGAAGGTGAACAGATGAAAACTTGAAGATAAAATAAATGAATGAAATCTTTCATACATGGTCAGGATATATTATTTTCAGGATATATTATTTTCACAACTTGTTGCGACTTAAAAGTAAAGCCATGAGCTATAAGACTATTCTAAATCCTGTTGCTTACCATATTCTAAAAGAATCTTCTAAGTATTGCCAATATGTTCGTGATGTATATATACACTTTTCTCTCATATTTTTGCAAGACGTTAACAAAGCTACAGAGGGGATATTTAAATCATCATTAACGACAATATAAGTACCATGCATGCAAAGGGATATTTAAATCATCATTAACGACAATATAAGTACCATGCATGCAAGGATATCAGAGATTCACATTAATTCAAGGCATTTGCTAATAGATTAATAATTATTGGTAGTGGATATAATGCTATTTACATAATATTTATGTTGAAAGGTGTACACTTATTGACAATGACAATGGGCACATTTAATGATCTTTTAATGTTAAATTTTAATCTTATGGCTTCCAATTGAAGATGTCCTCCCAAATCAATGGATGAGATTTATTGACAATGACAATGGGCACATTTAATGATCTTTTAATGTTAAATTTTAATCTTATGGCTTGCAATTGAAGATGTCCTCCCAAATCAATGGATTCTTAGTAGTCCTCCCAAATCAATGGATGAGATTTACTGTTCATAACTTCTTTGTATTTATGAATGCATGCGTTAACATGTTTACTTTTTCACATTTACCTAATATATTAAGAAATTACTGTAAGGCCATATGCTTGTCACGTTAAGATGATTAACAAGAATTAATATATATGCAAAATTTAATTGCCACATTTGAATGTTTAGCAAACACTACCTAAAATAAATTACAGATATAACTGCTGAAATGTGAACCGGACTGAGTTGTGAATAGTGACCAGGAAGGGGTTCACTACGGAAAATGCCATACTTAGGGCGGAACCCTGGAGCACCTCTCCGTTCTTCATTGCTTGGGTATTCATGTCCCTAGCTTGTGGCGGCACGCACTTGTTCAAGGCTTGGATATCGATACCTTTCATTTACCTTACCCGGAGCGCTTGGAATGTGAATGAAGAGGAATGCCAAATATATAATATTTGGTGGTAGTCTCGTGGAATATTCTCAGTCGCACTTTGGATTGTGGTTCAAATTGCAACTGCATGTGGTTGATTGAAAACCATGGCTCAAATAGATAGATGCGATGAAATCTTATATTAAAACATAAAATTTCTGATCGTTTATAATATGTTAATGTTGTTTTCCAAGTGGAGTAATAAGCCAACAATTCTGTGGTGCACTCATCCTTTCCCCCTCCTCTCTTTCTCATGCTCCTCGGCTCTTCTGAGTGTATTTTCACCGTCACCCTCTGTGTTTTTTTCCGGAAGAAATTTTTACCTTACCCTCCCATCACCCCGTTCCTTTGTTCTGTCACCCCCTACGACTATGTTGGCTTCACTGCTCCATTTATCTCTCTAGTGAACTTGCACTATTCCCTCGACCCTCAGAAGAGTCTTCTCTCCCAATTCACTAGCGCCTTTGTGCTCCAGATTCCTTTGAGCTATCCCAAGCATTTTCTAACCGCCTCTCTGCCCTCAGCCCCAGCCTTATCATTTTTCCCATCACGCTGAGAGAAAGGGGGAAGTCTAAGAGAGTTGTGCGGCACTATAAAGCCCTCTCCATGCGTGACAAACTTTCCCCCTCTCACTGTTTCTTTGGCCCAAGGCACAACAGCCAAGGGTCGTCGGCGTAGCCTTCGTCCTCCCCACACTCCCTCCATGGAAAGAGCCTAGCTAAGAAGGAAGCGCCACCACCTAGCGAGCGCATTAATTTGGCCATTGGTCTTCTGCCCCCCCCCAAAGCTCAACCCTTAGGACCCTTATTATGGCGACGACAACTCCATGGTGGAGGAAATCCCCCTGAGCTGGTAGGTGGAGGAGATCGTGGTGGTTGCCAACAAGGACAGGGAAGAGGATTGACCTCAACTCTGTGCAAATCGCCTCACGGAGGAGCACCTCCAACTTATCTTTGAAATTCAGAAAAAATAAGATGATTAGATGTACTCATATCACACATTATGTTCGATGCACTAGCGGAATCTCCTGCGTGGACTCGATGCCCAATGTGTGGCCAACGGTACACCCTTTTCTATAACATCCATGGCCATCGAAGCTTGCCAGTGGAGTAAAGTCTTCAGGTTTTTGTTCTTTGTTTTCTCTAGTTGCAAGCTTAAGTTTTTGGTTTATTCCAGTAGCAAACTAGATGGTCATAGACGCCACCCGCATACTGTCAATACAGTTTTGTTCATGTAACTAGAATGTATAATTTTGTTTAGTAAGTTTTTTTCAAACAATTTCAATTCATACGGTGATGTGTCAAACTTTGAGCCTCTCAGGCCCACCTATTTGGTTTCCCTTGTGTTGCAAAACAGCTCACTAATACTTGGCAATGTATGAATAACAAAAATTATTAATACGAGAACCTTCTTTTTATTTACAAAAACAAAACATATTAAACCAAACTGATTATTGCCAAGGTCAGTAACATATCCCATGTTTCATTAAACCCACTGTAATAAAGAGAAATGTATAAGGAGGTTGATTCCTTTAAAATATACCAGACCTCAGATTGTAGCACAATAATCTCTTTGCAACGACAACTACATTGCCACACGTTAATCAAAATAATCTTTATAATGAGTAATATGAAACGAATATATCCAACATTCGTGAATGAAAAACATAAAAAATCACAGAAAGTACATAAATTTAAATTTTGAAAAACTGCTAGCCCTAGGCAATCTAAATCTAAATTTCTAAGGAAAATGAAGAGCAACACTATAAGAAAAATACTTGATTTCAAGGAAGATGAAGACTAAGTCTATAAGAATTGTTTATGCCTGTAAACAGTTGTGTTGTGATTCTACGAGCTAAAGCTTATGGTCTACCATAATAGTGTTAACGTTATTAAAAATACACGATATACATACAACGTGGTTAAAGCAATTGTTAAACACTAACTTCTGATTTACTAAATGTTGTCATCACAACCTTCCTTTACACGAAAATATTCCCCAAATATTTTTAGTTACTTAAATATTAAAAACCCTATATTATGATGACATCGTTGTCATAAAAAACCTATCATCTAACACTCCATCTCCCCAAAAAAAGACGATTTTAAAATCATAATCATAATATAAATTCCCTATATTTATGACATTTTCACTTTCGTCATGATGCTGTGTGCATTTTGTCGATATACCAAGTACTTTACTTGATTGAATTTTTTTAAATATTTAAAAGCATGTCTTAAATGAAAATTTATTAATATTTAAAACCATGCCTTAAAGTTAGTAACATATCTCGAATAAATCGAAACCTACTTGGCAGTATTTTCACTTTATTAATATTGAAAGCCTTGCTTTTACGTGGATAACATAGGTGGAATAAATTCAAACCTTGCTTTTACGTGGATAACATAGGTGGAATAAATTCAAACCTAGTTGGTAGTAAAAGCAATGGCTTGAATTTGGATACCATAAAAGTCAAGCCATGTCTTTCAATACCATTAAAACTCGTGGACTTAGTTCCTTTTTTCTTTATGCATGGATTTGTTCCTTTTTTCCTGGATATTTGTTCCTTTCTTCCTTCATGATATTTAATACAAACAAATTGTGAATAACATCAATCTCAATTTAAGGATTTTAATATCAAATTATATTTAATATCAAATTATATAAGGCTAAAATGTGTTCGCTTCATTGATATAATATCAATAAATGACTTGTCATAGCTTTTACTACCAACAAACTCAAATTCAACCCAATAATGTTTTAGTATCAATAAACTCAAATCATACAAACAAACTCAAGGCTTTCAATACTAAAATATATGACTAAAATTTGTCGGGTTTGTTCGTATTAATACATGGCTTACTTTTGTCGACAAAATCAATCTCAAGCCACGACTTTCAAGCCATGACATTTAATATCAATAAACTCCAACCATACAAAATTTTTGTGGATGGCCTTAAATGTAATCTATAACTTGTAATATTAGTAAACTCCAACAATTATTTAAACTAAATAAATTCTTGTAATATTAGTAAACTCCAACAATTATTTAAACTAAATAAATTTTAATTATGTATAATTTTTATTGAAAGTATTTACTTAACATTGATTATAAAATTGAAGGTTATTGATTCGAACTTGTGATTTTTAAAGGGGAAATGCATGTTCTTAACTATATGTGTGCATGTGTAAAGATAATTTTGAAATATCTTTTGTTATTAATATATTTTTTAAATGCCATGTATCAACTCCATGTTAAACAAGGAAATTTTTAAAAAGCTCTCTCACAACATGATGTAAAAAGTAGAATGAAATTTTTAAAAAGCTTTATTTGTATGTGTTTATCCTCGAATGTATGGAAGCTAATAAATATGTTATTGCTATAATAACTTGAAAACCTAATAAGATAATCTTTATTTTAATCTAGGATTCCAAATTTCACTCTCATAAACAAAATAATAAGTCTTACTGATTTTATCCATGCTTCGGCTTGCATCGAGCATATAATCAACAAATAACATCAAGACTGTGAATGTACTATAAAATGTATATTCATTCCTACCCTTTGAAAAATTCCGACTCACTATGAAGGATTCAAACCTCTTGTATATTTTTCTAGGTACCAATAATCCATACAATGAATTTTATAGCATGCAAACAAATTTACCATTGCGATCTTGAATCAACCCTTTTGGTTGTTCCATACATATTATATCTCTATCAATGATGACCTTGTGAGAAGTAGGATCAGACACACAACATCCCTTTATACCACCATCATAACTTGCAGAGATATAAAACAAACAGGAATTCAGAAACAAAGACTTTAAGTCTTGAAATGATTTACCGCTTACCAGTACCTGCAATTATTTCTTGCTCTTATGACTTTGATGCTTCTTCCATAAATAGGAAGATACATCTTCCACTTCGGATGCTACTTCAGTAGTCCCTTGTAGCTTTTAAAGGTTATCAACCTTTGTTGCCTTCATCACTACTAAACTACCTTTCAACAATGTGAGTGCTCCACCTTCACCGGTATACTTATATCCACAAGAATCCAACACTCTCAATGAATTCAAATTTGATTTAAGCTTAGGTACATATCTAACATCCGTTAATTCCCTAACAATACCATCTAACATCTTGATTCTAATACTACCAACCCCAACAGTTTTACATGGAATACCATTTCCCATAAACAATACACCCTCATCAACACATTGGTAAGAAATGAATCAATTTCTATGTAAGAACATGTGGTGGGAGGCACCTGAGTCGAACTGCATTCTTCTTCATATTGTAAATTACTAGAAACAGATAAAACTTGATCAGTCATACCTGAATTTGTTACAACTAAATTTTCTTCCTTCGTAGAGTTTTCCATAGATTCATTTCTTTTCCAACAATCTTTCTTGAGATGCCATGTTTTTCCACAGTACCAAAATTTTTCTTTACCCTTTCTATGTATTGAATTAGATCGAGAAAAAATTCTCTAATCCTTCTCTTTAGTTCGACCTGTGAGCAACATCGCCTCTGAAGTTGAGGTTTCTTGCCTAGATTTTCTCCTCATCTCCTCAGCCAACAAAGCTCCCACAACAGAGTCATAATCTAAAACATCTATTGAGCTAAACCTAATAGAGGTGACTATATTATCCCAAGACTCAGGCAATGAACAAAATAGTGTAATAGCCTTATCTTCATCTTCGAATTTAACTTCCATACTAGTAAATTGAACTATAAGGGCATTGAAGGTATTTAAATGGTCAACAACTTTTGTAGCTTCTTTCATCTGCAAACTGTACAACCGTCTCTTCAAGTAGATTATGCTCGTCAAGGACTTCATCATATATAGACTTTCCAACTTGCTCCACAAGCCTGATGTTGTATCATCTCCTACGATATTAAGCATAACATCATCTCCCAGATATAAACGAATGGTACTAAGAGATTTTTCATCCACATCTTCCCATTCCTTATTTGTCATGGTTGTTGGTTTCATTGTCTTGCCTGCCAATGCTTTTTTCAACCCTTGTTGCACTAGTAAATCCTGCATCTGGAGCTTCCCGAACTCAAATTTTCTTTTACCACTGAACTTTTCAACTTCAAACTTTGAACTCTGCATCTTATCCATTAGAAAAAAATATCCTAATTCCCAAATCACTACTTATAATAACCAAGATCCCTTAAAAATAATGTGGAGGAATAAAGGTATAAACCTCAAAAGGTTTAAAAAGAAAAAAAATCAATAAAAGATTTAATGTGAGTTTAATATTGAATGTAATATTAAAATGTCAATGTATAAAACTCACCTTTTATTTAAAATAAAAATAAAAAACTTTTTATAAGCATTCACCTTCACGCTTAATTCGTACAACCTTTTTAATGCATACACTCCTCCACCCTTTTGAATTGTTTTAAAACCTTCACATCATGACAACGTTGATCTTTCAACTTTTAATAAAAGTCAACTGTCATACCTTTCATACTTTGATTTATACCATGCACCTCCTGATACAACTTTGATTTATAGGATGCAACTTTGATTTTTAGGGATTCATCGCACCTCCCGATACAACTGGAGTCCAACGATATTAAAGGTTCTACACACTGTACCTCATAGCTGGACCGCGACAATTTCAGGATTTCACACGCTCAATAAGTATGGCCAGTAATACATCGCACCCTTCTAGAGGAGGGACCTGCGACGATATAGAAATCGACGCACCTCACACATATGTTGCTGCTCCTCCGAAATTTGATGCTCTCGACACCCTCTCCTCCAACCAACTCTGATACCACTTGTTAGAATTGCAAATGCAGAAAACACAATTCACATATGATAATTAAAAATCACACAGATAAGAAGCACATGTATTTCACGTGGTTCACCCAAACGTTGGGCTACATCCACCAAGCATAGGCATCTGTTGTCTTATTATTCAGATAATGGAAAATACAGAAGACTTGCAAGTTCTCTCATTCCTCTCACTCTGTCGTCTCTGCCTTTACGGGCTTACATGAATTTATATACATTTACACAAGAAACTAATTATTAAATGCACTCCTATCCATATTCTAACTTGGTCTATTTTAGTTGCAACCAATGCAAAATAATAGGATCCAAATCCATCCTTGGAGGAATCTGTTGTCACCAAATCCCAACACAAGTTGTATATGAGGTAATATGGCCCTCATGTATATGATGTACAAATATTTTGTAATGATATATAACGTGGAGGGATGAAGCATCATTTTGAGTATGATAGTGTTTAATGAAGTTATAGTGCTTGGTTGTATTGTTTCTTTGGATATTTCTTACTAAGGAACAATGTGAAGGTGTTTTATGAAAGTTTTTAAAAGTTTTTTTTAGGTTAATAAAACAAAATCTAGTGGCCAGTAGGGTAACTCTCTTATTCATTTATATAATTGGGTAAAATAAAATATTTTCAATGATTTTGTTAGTGCAGGTTGAGAGGGTCTTAACATGCTAAAAACATTTTTTTTTTCTAGATCATAGTTATCGGTCTCCTCTAGTGCCACATATAACTCATTCGAGAAATGGTTAAGTTGACAAATAGTTATAGAAGAAATAAGAAAGTTGTGTATTCTAGGATTTTGATAAATGCAAAGACAAAAATATGATAAAAAGAGTAAACAATATTAATTTAATTTTTTTATATATATTTGGAATCAACGTAGCAGACTCTATCTATGTTTGTAAGTTCGTCAACAATCGAATTGTTTATCCTATAGAAAAATAACGTAAAAGATAGAGATATAGAGAGATATTCTCAAAAATGGAGTTTTTTATCGATTTGTAGACTGAACCACTAGGTTTGTCCTCTTGAACCTAAGTCTTAGGAAACCAAGTCAACATACACATTGTCAATACTGCCAAAAAAAAATTGAATCCAAATGAACGTGCATGCGTTCTTAATCCTACGCACACGTTCTTAAGAGCATGCTTGCTCTCTAAGAAGAATCACACACTATAGGAATGTGCATGTGTTCCTAAGAGCGTGCACATGATCTTTTAAGTTATTTGTTCTTTGTCATTCCCGTCCCTTTGTCCCTTTCTCTCTCTCTCTCTCTCTCTCTCTCTCTCTCCTACATATACCCCCCCTCAATGTCTCCCTCTCACTCTCCCTCTCTACCCCCATTTTGATCTCCCTCGCTCTCCCATGCACTCCTATGCATGGTAAGATGTGGACATGAAAATACTTAAACATCACAAGGCATGGAAATACCTAGAGCTAGACATTTCCTTTACATGTGTTAGAGTCTCACACCCTCTCTCTCTCTCTCTCTCTCCCTCCATTTTTCCCTTTGTCCCTCCCTCCCCTATTATTCCTCCCTATCTCTTCCACCTCTCCCCCAGCCTTTCTCTCTCTCCTCATTTTTAATTTTAGTCTCACTCTCTCTCTGCCCCTATTTACCCCTCTATTCCCACTTTCTATCTCCCTTTGTATCTCCCCTTCATCTCACTCTCTCTCTACCCCCCCTTATATATCTCCCTCTCAGCTTCCCTTCCTCTCACTATCCCTCCCTCTAACCCCCCAATCTATCTCCCTCTCCCTCCATCTCACACACTCTCTATACCCATTTTCTTTATCTTTCTCTCTCCCCCTATACCACCCTCATGCTCTCTCTCTCTCTCTCTCTCTCTCTCTCTCTCTCTCTCCCACATATACCCCTCTCTCTACACCCCCTCTCTCTCTTCCTCTCTCTCTTCCTCTAACACTCTCACACACTCTCTCTATTGCCCTTCTATTCCTTTCTCTCTCTCCCTCCCACACTCTCACACACACACTTTATAACTCTCATCTATGTCTTCCTCTCTCTCCCTCCCACACTATAACACACTCT
>ML836580.1:42181-65926 GCA_009831015.1 Picea engelmannii | reverse complement strand
TAGATGCTCCGTGTTTCGGCATATGCGTCCTCAGATTGTGTAGCAGCTTCGTGTTTCAGCATCTGCACCCTCGGACTGTGTAGCAGCTTCCGTGTTTCAGCATCGGTTCAACAACGACTTTAGACAGTTCTGTGTTTCAGCATTAGCCTTGAATACAATTCTGCAAATATGGACACTTATGCGCTTCTAATCAATGGTTAGGTCAAAAAGTAATGTAAAGTATTATGCAAAACAGATTAAGCATATAATAATGAGAAAAGGACATTGTATACCTTGGAATGATCAGATGTAGTGATATTATGAGTCTAAACACTAGTGATGAAGGGTATAATAATGACAAAAAGTATGGGCAAAAAGGTGCAATATGTGGTCCTAACAATGGGGAGGTGAGGAAATGGTTCTGGGGACTGGCCCCTGGATCTATTGCTGGCATTGAAGCCTTAGATAACATTTTCCTGAGGCAGTGGGGGGACAGAAAAGATTATATGTATTATATGACATAGTTTGGGTCTTTGAGGAAGATGAAAGGAGAGTATGTCTCAGACTTCTCCAAAAGATTTAATAAGATGTATAACAAGATTCCTGCAGAGATTAAACCCTCAGAGGCCTCTGCTCAAATTTCCTATGCTAGCGCATTTGAACCTGATTTATGCCTCGTGTTAAGGGAAAGAAGAGCCACCTCTTTGGCTCAGATGCAAGATGTAGCTGTAGAGGTGGAATCCAACATGCTAGCAGCTGACAAACTGAGAAGCCAGGCTGACACAGACAGAAGAAAAGAAAATTCGGAAGCCTCAACGTCCGGCACATCACTACCTCACTCTCAAGTAAATGAGCTGACCTGAGTTATGAACCTCCTTAAGGAGGAAGTGGAGAGACTGAAGGTGGAAAGGAAACAAATGTATAAGGGCCCTCAGACCACTGAGAATAGAGGAGGTTACAGAAGATCAAATAATTCTTCTCCTCCAACCACGCACAGAGAGAAGGAAAGAGACAGAGATGACCAAAGAATTCAGGCTCCCTTCCAGAACAATTTTGTGGCTGATGAAGAAGAAGGAGAAGCAGACGAGCCTGAGCCTAAAATCCATATTGTAGAAGTCACTCCCCCTTTCCCTCATCTGACCCAATCAGCATATGAAGAGTCTCTCATGGATGGTCAACTGAATGAATTGAGCAAGGGAGACAAATCTAGTGGTGGTCGAGGCAGATATAATCTGAGGTCCGACAAAAGAGCAGCAGCACCTGATGTTCCTGAGTCATCCACCAGAACCGAGAAACCTGCTAATGAAGTAGTAGACAGAGGTAAGAAGGCTCAACCCCTCTCCCCCATCGTCCATAATCATGTTCCTGAAATTAGAGAAATCCCAAAGCCTATGTCTTCTTTCAATTTCGAACATGAAATTCAAAAAGTAAGAATTCCTGTGCCACTCACCGAGCTTATTAAACATGGGGAATTCAGAAAGCGCTTCTCTGAGCTGTTAAAATCCGAAGCCTCATATCCTCTCACAGACTCTATAAACCTCCAAGATGAAAGGCCTGCAGTTGTCTTAGGTCCCATGGTAGAAGACAGAGATGATTCATCCCCTCCCTTCTACACCTCCCTGAACATACATGACAAAGTACTGCATAACTACCTTATGGACTCAGGGGCCTCCCACAACCTCATGCCCAAAGACTTCATGGAATAATTAGGACTGGAAGTCACCCGAGCCTATCATGACCTCTATTCGTTTGACTCCAGGAGGGTTCAATGTTTAGGAGTAATTAAGGACCTAGCAGTTTCTTTGTTTCAGCTACCCATGAAGAGTATGATCATGGATATTGTGGTAGCTGATGTTCCCCCTAAGTTTGGCATGCTCCTGTCAAGATCCTGGATAAAGAGACTGGGGGGAACCTTGCAGATGGACCTCACATACGCCACCATTCCGGTCTTTGGGGGGGAACATAGAAGATTATACAGAGAAGCCCAGCTAGCCTACATTGTCAATGATGAGGCCAACCCTACCAATCATCCCATCTATGCCTTGGATACTGATTTAGGCTCCAGTTTGCTACAGCTCACCCACACCCCTGAAGCTTCTTTGTAGATCAGAAAGCAGCCCATCCTCAATCAGGACACCTCCCCTCCAACTTCCTCTGTTTGGAAGATGTTCTTTGATGGAGCTTTCTCCAGTATGGGTGTAGGCGCCGGAGTGATATTTATATCACCTTGTCATGAGACCATCTCTCTGTCATACAGGCTAGAATTCGAGGTCACCAATAACGTGGCAGAATATGAAGCTCTGGTTATGGGATTAAGAGCTGCAAAAGAAATGGGAATCAAGGAGATGGATGTGTTTGGGGATGCATAACTGATTGTCCAGTAGGTCAAAAATATTTATCAGACTAAGCATCCTTGGCTCATGAATTATAGGAACGAGGTATGGGACCTGGTTGATGATTCCTTCCTGGCTTTTAATATTTCCTACATTCCAAGGGAAGAAAATGCCTCGGTCAACTGTTTATCTTGTACAGCTAGTGTGCTCGAAGTTCCCACATCGCCCACTGTCGGGTCTGACATTGAAATAAAATACAGACCTTCTATACTAGACAATGTCAAACATTGGAGGGTGTTTGAAGATGATCAAGAAATTGAGAAATTTCTCCAGTCCATTGATGAATTTTCCACGATGCATATAGATAAAGATCCTAAAGAGGAAGATGACCATCACCCTGGGGAATTTGTGAATAGAATTGTTGATCACCAGATCATTCAGCTACCGAGAAATCACATTTCGAGAGGACTGATCCCACTAGAAAGATTGTTCGACAGGAATGACGTAGCAGTGAAGGGTAAGGTTTCAGGTGATGATGATGACACAGATGAATGCAATATCGGCACACCTGAGGAGCCAAAGTTTGTCAAGCTGTCAAGAAGTTTGACCGAGGAGCAGAGAGACGGATATACTAAGTTGCTGAAGGAGTTTGTTGATGTGTTTGCATGGACCTACAAAGACCTTAAAACATATGACACATCAGTCATCGAGCAAAAGATCCCACTAAAGGAGGAGGCTAGGCCATTCAAGAAGAAGTTGAGACAGATAAATCCCATGTTGCTTCCAGTCATGGAAAGGGAGGTAAAGAAGTTGTTGGATGCCCAGATCATTGTCCCCTTGAGATATTCTGAATGGGTGGCCAATTTGGTCCCGGTGAGAAAGAAAAGTGGAGAAATCAGACTCTGTGTCAATTTCAAGAATTTGAACAGAAGTTCGAGGAAGGACAATTACCCCCTGCCCAACATGGAACATATTTTATAGAGGGTCACTGGTGCATCTAGGATGTCCATGATTGATGGCTTCTCTGGATATAATCAGATATCAGTCATGCCTGAGGATAGAGAAAAAACAGCCTTCATCACTCCTTGGGGCACATTCATGTATGCCAAAATGCCTTTCAGACTGATGAATGCAGGAGCAACGTTTCAGCGAGCCATGGACATAGCCTTCATTGGGGAGAAGGACCAGTTTTTGGTGATATATCTGGATGACATCATAGTATTCTCTAAGACTGATAAAGAGCACTACTGCCACTTGAAAAGAGTCTTCCTGAAATGTCAGAGGTATGGCCTATCATTAAATCCCAAGAAGTCACTATTTTCTATGCAGGAAGGGAAGCTATTAGGTCACATAGTGTCAGCAGAAGGAGTAAAGATTGACCCAGGCAGGGTAGAAGTGATTCAGGCCCTGTCACTTCCCCGTTCCAAGAAAGAAGTTCAGGCATTTTTGGGGAAGATTAATTTTCTGAGGATATTCGTCTCAAACATTGCTGAGCTAGTAAATCATATCACAGCCATGCTCAGGAAGGGCCATGAAATAAAGTGGACTGCTGAATCAAGGGGATCTTTTGCCCAGATAAAGAAAGCATTGACTGAGGCACCTGTGCTGATCAGTCTTGATTATTCTAAAGATTTCTTGATTTTTTCATTTGCTTCTGATGACTCAATAGCAGCAGTCCTATTGCAGAGAAACGATCAAGGGCAAGAGCAGCCAATTGCCTTCTTCAGAAAGGCACTGAGAGATGCTGAGCTAAAATATGAGCTCATGGAAAAGCAGGCCTATGCATTGGTGAAAGCTCTCAAAGCTTTCAGGATCTATGTCTTGCACTCGAAAATCACTGCATATGTCTCGTCCACTTCTGTGAAGGACATTCTTATACAGCTTGACATAGATGGAAAGAGGGGCAAATGGATAGCTAAGATCCTAGAATTTGACCTAGAAATTAAGCCCACCAAATTGATAAAGGGGCAAGGTTTGGCCAAGTTGTTGGCTGAATCCAATTACAAAGCTCTGGAGATTAACTGCATCAATGAGAAAGCTGAGTCATCTAGCAGTAATTCCTAGATCACCATACCACTAGCAGCCTGTCCCTGGTACAGGGACATCTTGTACTTTCTGCAGGAATTAAAGCCCCCTGATGGAATGGGAAAGAGTAGGGCCAGAGCTTTGAAGCTCAAAGCGGTCAAATATTGCCTCATTGACCGAGCCCTGTACTGCAGAGACCCTCTAGGGATATTATTAAGATGTCTGGACCCATTGCAAGCGCAGAAAGTGATGTTCAATTTTCATAGCAGTCTCTGTGGGGGCCATCATTTTTGGAAGACCACGGCCCACAAGATCCTTCGGGTTGGGTATTACTGGCCTACTTTGTTTACCGATGTCTGCAGGGAAGTTAGGGTTTGTATCAAATGCCAGAAATTATCAGGCAAACAACAACTCAAATCTTTTCCATTAAAGCCTGTAGTAGTTTCTGCACCCTTTCAGCAGTGGGGATTGGATTTCATCAGAGAGATTCATCCTCCCTCAAGTGGCCAGCACAGATGGATCCTCACTGCAACTGATTATTTCACCAAATGGATAGAGGTTGTCCCCACTAGAAGCATTTCTCACAAAGTAATCATCAGCTTCTTGGAAGAATCATAGCCAGATTTGGTTGTCCAAGCAGAATTGTCACTGACAATGCCTCCCCCTTCAGGTCTGAGCCTCTGATCAAATTTTGTGAACAATTCGGGATTTCGCTGGTCCACTCAACTACATACTATCCCCAGGGAAACGGACTGGCAGAGTCCTCCAATAAAAGCCTGATCAAGCTTATCAAAAAGCTTCTGGAAGATAATCAGAAGGCCTGGGACTCAAAGCTCAAATTCTCTCTCTGGGTCGATCGGGTGACAACCAAGAAGTCCCTGGGTCTCTCACCTTTCCAGCTGGTTTATGGGATAGAGGTCGTTTTCCCCACTCATCTTGCCTTACCTGTGGCAAATTTCCTCTAGGTCCTTGAAGGAGAGCCTAATCATGTACTCAAGAGGATTCATCAGATGGTGGAAGTGCAGTAGATCAGAGAACAAGTCAGGGACAGAGCCTACAACCATCAGCAGAATATCAAGCGGGTCTTTGACAGGAAGAACAAGAAGAAGGAATTTGAGTAGGGTGATTTAGTGCTCAAATGGGATGCACCCAGGCAGGAAAAGGGCAAACACAGTAAATTTGATGCCATCTGGATCGGGCCTTTCAAGATCCTTGAAGTATTTTCAAACAACACTTACAGGTTGCAGGATCTGGAAGGAAATGAATTTTTTAGCAGCCCAGTCAATGGGCATTTCTTGAAAAAATGTTTTCTATGAGCCACAGTCGGCTCTTTTTGTTTTTTTTGTTTTGTACATATTGTTTCTATGTTCTGTTTTTCGGACTAATAAATGACTCCATAGCCCAACAGCAAAGGCACTAAGTCTGCAAAAGAGTTCTTAGTGCATCACAGGGATGACTCTATCCCCCATGGAGCCAAATGTTAGCGATATTTCTTGCAAAGGGGTTAAATTGCAAAAGAATGGGTCAAAACCCACTTATCCTAAGTTTTGGGCGCAAGCACATCTGCATTAAACATGGGCCACTTTTGGATGGCTGGATTTTGTGTGCCTAGATCGACGGCGCACAGCAAATTCCAGACCCCCCTTGCCTTTCGATTTTTAAGCGAGGGGGGGGGGGGTCCGGAATCGGGGGCGCAACTCTCCAACGGTTCAGATTGGCGCGCCCGGATCAACGGCGATGAGGACCATTCTGGACCCCCCCTACCTTTCTACCTTTAAGTGGAGGGGGGGGGTCCGGAATCGATAGAGCAGCTTTCGATGGCTGAGATTTCAAAGCCTGGATCAGCGACACTCATGCACTCCTGCCATCCTCAGCTGCTCTGCGTTTAAGCTTGCGTGGGCCCTTTCTCCTATCACGTCACCTTCCAACCTCTCTTCTTCCACTGCCATGTGTCATCCATCTACCGCCCCTCTGTGGTCCGCGTGGTCTTCTTTTCTTTCCATCATCCACACACCATCCACCATGCGTACCCTTCCCTCCAAGTCAGCCTTCCACTAAAAGATGTCCCTCGCACCTGCTTCCCTGCTTCCTCCGCTTAACGTATTTTGCCATGTGTCTCTCCCAAAACCCTTCTCACACCTCGCCACTTCTTTCGCGTCCTCACAGTTTCGGCCCCTTCGCCCCATGTCCATACCCCCTCATCTTCCGTGCTGGCTGCTCACGCATATCCTTTGAGCCAATCAAGCCATTCCACATGGCAGCACGAGAAGTCTTCCATATCCCGAGGTGCTGAGTTGGCCAGGTCGTCCTCAATCCCAAGAAGCAGTTATTGAAGCGGTTGGTGGTGGTTAGGCATCGCCTCCGCCTTAATGGGAAAGCACGGCCATGAATTTAAGGCACGTCGATTCGCCGTTGGAACTATCAAAGAATTAAGATTGCGTCTGACATAAGTTGCACGATCTTTCAGAGGTTGACTGTCAGAAGTGATGCAGATGCAAATCTTTCAATGCAGTGTCTTGATTTTGCTGTTGTTGTTGTTTTGAGTATATGAAGGCGTTTTCGCCATTTTTGTATGGATCGATGGTTGATCTTAGCTCCCGGTTGTAAATCTTTAATGAAGCACTGATACTTTGGTTATGTATGCACTCTTGAGACTTCTTGCTTGATGAATGCCAGTCTCTTTTACGTCTTTGTTCCACTGTGTTAGAATCGCTCGGAATTGGAGGATCCAGTCGAGCTATATCTGTTATAGGATGATGTTGGTAGGATCACTGTAGAAGTTATTATGTTTCTAACAATTTCTTGTGATATTCTCAGCGCTGAGTGACTTGGAATTGGAGGATCCAGTCGAGTCCTCCTCAGCTTCTTGAGACCCTGAATCCAAGAGGATCTTGCTCAGTGTCTTTCTTCTTCAAGTAGTCGTAAGCCTGTTGCCCAAGGATGTTTGTTCATTTTCTTCACTAAGTCTTCCACCTGCTCACCCTTTTATCAACCCACTGGCTGAAGTTGGATCAAGACCTCCTTTGTCACCATATGTACCAGACTCAGTCCCTGAGTTAGAGTGATATCTCCTCGAGTTTCCCTCCATTCGGTCACCCCTTCAAAACAAATTGTGACATTAAACTGATGGGCATCGGGCTCTGCTCCTGCAAGAAATCCAGGAGTGACTTCCATCGCCAACACAATGCACCAACAAAACCCTATCTATTGGCCCTTTCGGAAACACTTGCGAAGCAGATGAAGTCTCATCCAAGGTATAGGCAGAGGGGTTGTGTGAATCAAGTGTCTACAACCTAGCTGGGACACAAATCTGTGATCACAATACTTAATAGAGCACTTAGCAATTAACATTCATTAGTCTTTGACCCTTATTCACATCGCGGATAAAAACCCTAATTACAGAACAACGTAGTATTCAACAAGATCTAAGCATATCTAACCATTTAGCACATAGCATCAAACAAATCTAGCATTCATACATGTTATTAAGAACTAAGATACTACATCATATGCATCTAACATACATAAATATTCAACACTAAGCATAAATCACATCAATAACAGAAAGCAATCACAACACAGGATATACGCGGTGCACCCCTAGCGTGGAGCTACGTCCACCAACTCTTCGTATTCTTTATTATCTTCTTCCAATCTTCTTACATGCACAGATCCACAAAACCAACTTCGCATAGGATAGGATATCTGTGCACACTTCTCTAGATCCTCCTTCCTCGAGTTGGCACAACACAAAGCCTTATTACAATCACTTGCACTTAACTCTGCAAGTTCTCAACACATAGTAAGCACAGAGCCTTCACAACTAATCACACTTAGGAACCTTTACATATCTTTCACAAAGCCAACTTAGATCTGATGCCTCTTACAATGCCTATATACTTATTTGTGCATTTACAAATGGGGCCTAAGAATGGGTAAACCCATGGGCCGACATTCCATACCTGTTACATAAGCCCTAAAACCAAAAATCCCACAAAAAGTGGGTGATATCCTGTGATATCCACTTCGCCTAGATGTTCCATCTTTGACCCACCTATCGAAGTCCCACAAATGGTCAAACACAACCAAGGTTCTCCAAAACTTGGTCAAGGGCCAACAAAGACATGGACAACAAAGAGAAGACTACTCTGATACCACTGATCCATATTTATTAGAGAACAAAATGAAAGAAGCAATATAATAAAGAACATTCACACAAATATATCACAGAGAACACAATATTACAACTAAACTCAAATTCAATTAATCAATGTTATCAGAAAAATTAATCAATGCGAACACATATCAATCTCCCTAGCTTTGGAACCCAAAGCTAGAACAAAACAACACAGAACATATTACTTTCCTTAGATTCATGCAATTGAAATACCGATAAGTAAGGATTCATACCTTTTTATCGACGGTTGTCCTTACTAATTGTAGTTCCTAGATTTTTTCAAAAAAATTTTAATGGAAACCTGTATAAGAAAATAAAACAACAAGTGAAAGCAACAATAGTACTTCGCAAAATATATACAAATGACCAAGGAGAAATGTAATAAAGACAATTTAAAATGAACAATCTTTATAGGAAAGGAAACATGTTATTGCATTAATAATAATGGAAGAGTTAAAACCAGTGCCTTGGTGTTGTGAGGGTCTTTCCAATGGTTCATTGCTCCAATACCCACATTGCTTCCATGAGTTTCATCACCATCAACTGAATACTTTGACACAAGAATCTCTCAAGGCCAAAGAACAATCTTATAATCTCAAATCAGAAGCTAAAGCTATTAACCATTTATCACTACTAGTTATTGTCCTTTATATATTAACCCTTTTTCATGGGAGAAGTCTCCTTTTATAGATTTAAGAGGAGGTTAGGATAATAGGTTAGGATCTCCCCAAATCAGGAGTATGAGTGAGATCCAAACTAATCATAGGACGCCTCATATATGAATCTTCTCTTCTAGAAACTTCATGACTTTTTTCTTTTTCCTCCCTTTCAAACAGTGTCGCACCTTGTGAACTAACAACATGAGACACTGTCGGATGTTTTTGTGGTGAAACATGCAACACTTAAGAGTGTCTCATGTTGTAGTAGTGCAACATTCGACACTTTCACAAAAAACAAAAAAAATAAATACCTTAGAGCTTCTTTCAAGGAAAGGTATTTCTTCATTGATCGTGACTTTTAAGCTTTGGATGATGGAAATTAGGTGAGCATTATTAGTTGCGACAAAATAATATGTAACAAAATTCCCCCAAAAGTATGAAGCTAGAAAGCGGTGATAGCTGAAATACTTTGTCGTGTGGGTATTGAAACAAAGAATGCATCGGTTGGAGACCTGTAAAAAACAAACAAGGAATTACAGTATCATTAATGAGGTAGGCATTCCCATACTCAGAGTACAAATGACTCAAAGGATAAGTTCTTACATACAAAGATCCATGTTAAGTATGATAGGTCATGGCCACCAAAGATACATCATGGATCCATGCCATTGTGTCTCAAATCTTAACATATCCACCAAAGATACATTGTGGATCTATGTCATAAAGACTCAAATTTGAACATAGCCACGAGACATACACTGTGGATCTACGCAACAATACATACTCAAAATAACCCATCACAACCTAGATCTATTATATATAATCCAGGAACTTCATCCCCACTGTTCCATAGTACAAATCTAACCATGTGAATAAAGGTTTTGAAGTAGAAGATGGTAGAAATCATTTGATTACAGTTTGATGATGAAAATTGTTAACAAATAAAAAAGGAACCATTAGTGATGATGATGGCCCTTGAGGTACACAAGTACATTCTATTGAATGTGAATATATGAGTCAAATTTCAGCACTCATATAATCATTTGATCAAAGGTCGATGATGAAAACTTGATTTCAAAAGAAAGGAAACTTTTCATTGAGGCATACAAGTCCCAAGGTATTGTAGAGTTTCTAAATCAACTTCCTAGATAATGTGTTGAAATTGATAGGAAGTGATTCGTCACAGGAGTGCCTTGATGTATACCCCATCAACGACGCGAAACATGTACAAATATTTGAAGTAGATCAAAGGATAGAGTGATTTAGGACTGACTCGGGGATGGTCAATACTATAAAAGTCTTAAAGACTGCAGAAATGGCTGACGTGATAGAAAGATTTTTCAATTGGACTTCTCTTGAGCATATTGATGACACGACAATTGTCTTGGTAGAACTGAATCAAAGGGAGGATCATGGAACAAAATATAAATTTGGAGAAGAGTATGATCAACAAGAGATAAGTGGATTTCCCAATCTGAAATGAGGAGTGAAAGAGTGTCATGTTCAAGAGTGACTAGCTGCCAAAAATTAATACAAATTTTATACAAGTTCCCTTCCCAATTTTCCCCCACCATTTCTGGCGAGTACCTCTTTAGTTTTACACATGCTTGAAAAGGATAACATATTCTTTTACTATAAGCTCATCCTTCGGATGAGTCCTTCAAAGTATTTCTAACGAACCCTAGGAAGGAGTGGTTCGATCCCATATGGGTCTTTCAATGTACGTTTTACAAGTTCAAAGAAAGTAAAATCGGTGTTTTTTCATGTTTAGGGAGTTTGAAAAACAGTTGAAGGGAACTCCATGATTAACTTATTCATAAATTTAGTCCGCCAAGTCCAAAAAAGTATAAAATAATACTTAGGAAAAATCTTCTAGCCATGATTGACTAGAGTATTCATTTTTCGTAATTAATCATACTCAGCCTGAAAAAGGGTTAAAATAATACTGAATATATGCTCTTTCAAATTCTTTAACGAGTGTGAAAGGAAGCAAGTTTTCTTGACAATCGTTTCATAATTATAGGATTTTGAAAAGACCTTAAAGAAAATCCCTAATGTTTTAAAGTTTCGAAAGACTTAAAAAAAACATGCTTAACCATTTCTTTATGTATCAAAATTTGACCTGTAATGGAAAAAACATCATTCCTGCTCAAAAAATTATGTCAACCAAATGAGATACTATATAAAAGTGGCAAAAATGAAATAGAATATAAAAAGAATAGTCCATCCTAGGTTAAAAAGAAGAAAAAAGTAAACTTATTTTTACCATTTGTGTTTTTACCTCTCAATAGTGAAAGAACCCCCATTTTGGTTAATTCTCTAGGCAATGATTGTGGACATGTCTATGGACGATTCTGAATTATGTCTCCACCAGGTAATAGATTCTTCTCTCTCCTTCAATTTGATGTCCAATTTTTTCATTCAAAGCTAGTTTTTAGATGTTTCTAGGATTTTTCCATGCCCTAAAATGCGCCACACGGGTGTTTTAGGGCCCCCATATCAAGGAATGTGACACTTAAGAGTGTTGCAATCATACCTTATCGAGAAGTGCGACAATTTCACTCTATGTGTAAAAAACAGGGTGTGACACCTGTAAAACTCAAATTTTATTTTTCATTTTACATTGTGGGGTTTGAAAATATTTGATGTTAGTTGATAGATAAGTTCTCTAATTGTTGTTTGTAGGCTTTTCATTAGAAAAAATGTTGGAATGGAGGGAGAGAGAGAATGAAATGGAAGATCAAATTGTGGCCAATGATCCAAATACCATGTTGGCACTCTGATAGTGTGGATTAGAAAAATTCTTCCAAGTTCATGGAATGCGGGCCTAGGTTCATTTATTGGAATTCCTAGTGAAGATGTGGGAACCTGACGAACAAGTTTTCAAGGTTGGAGTTCATGATATAGAATTGGAAATTGAGTATATTTACTTCTTGACTGGGCTCTCAAGATGAGGAGAGTGAGTTTATTTTTCTAGATTCAGAGGAGGTGGTGAGAAGACTGAAAGGTATATCTCACAACACTGCATTGCAGGTGCCAGAAAAAGAAATGGGAAGATTCCAATAAAAAATGTTGGATATATTTTCTTAAGAACCGTCATTTTCACTATTACTCAAGTTGTCAGAAATGCAGATCCTCACCTGGCTACCAATTCTCAAATGCATTATGCAGTTGATTGTATGGCATCGATAGTATTTCACTGGTGTGAAGGGATTCTTAAGAGAATTAAAGACCAATTGACCAAGTGTAAGACATTTCCATTGAAGCAATTTGATTATGGTTTGATTTGGGTATCTTTCTTCCTTGAGATAGTTCCAATGTTACGTTTGTAGAGTATGGAGTTGGATGAATACCCTAACCCACAAGAGCCTTGTATCAAGAGGTGGGTGGATATTATGTCACGCTATGGTGGCAGCCCAATAGTTTCATATGATGAGAAGTTCTTCAAATGGTTGAAGAAACAACTCATCATGATAGAAGACCATGCTTATACATGGATGGATTTCTGAGGAGATCTAGACTTAGTTCTTCCAGAGGGATACCAGTGGAACGATTTAGGTAAAAAGAAACCATTTTTTAAATTTTAGATTTTTAAGTGTTTTTTTTGTATTGAGACAAATTTTGTTTTCATCGTGTAGATATTGGGCCAAACATATCATATGGGATTTTGACGATACAGAGGTGAGGCAAGCAAGGTGAGATGGTTTCTTATGATCGTGAAACAACAGAGGAGCTCAAGGAAGTTGAACATAACAACGAGGAGTTGACCTTGGGTATACTGAATATTCAGATCGACGATTTGTTGCGATGGTACCAATGAAACACTGCGGGAGTATTTGAATGCATAGTTATTTTTCTTTGAAGAGTGGCTCAGAATATAGTATGTTACTATGAGCATCGTGGACCTAGATATGGCTAGGATATTTTCAGTTGTTTGGTCATCAACATGTATTGATACAAAATCCATAGGCTTTGTGTTGCCTCAACACATTTTGTAAAATTCTTACTAAACTCTTAATACAAAATGAATTTTAAATCGGCTTGTTCTATACAATGTGTTATGTTTTTTATTTTTCACAAATGTTGTAAATGTCTGTCTCGTATGTAATTAGCCAAAGCATCTATTAATGTATTTAGATTTCTTGGAATTTATTGATATTCTAAATAGTCAAACTCTATTTCCAAGAGACAAATCCTTAAATATACTCGTAATAGAGTAGGACTTGTGATAGAATAAATGTTACTTAATTGCAGTAATACAATTTGAGAGTCTAGTTGAACAACTAAGCGATGAATTCCAAGTGAAATGGATTTAGTAAACAGTTCAATGATTGTGCTATATTCCACAATATTGTTAGTTACACGACCAAGGCATATACCACATAGACTTATCAACTCATTGGTAGGCATGTATATTTCACATGCAACAGATGCAAGGTTCTGAGTACTATGGCTAGCACCATCATTGAATCCAACGTAAGGTAAAGGGAGAATCAACATCTGCAAATAAAGCATAATGCAAGATAAACAACGAAAGATAGAAATCATTTGAAAAAAATAAAAAAGATAGCACACCAAAAATATGGTACAACATATACAAAGCACTTATGTAGAATGACTCTAGGCATGGTAATTTTTCAGGTAAAGCCCATTCCGAGGATCACCCAAAGGAATCCCATCATAATCCACTAGTTTATAAGCGCCTTTCTCTAGTACATATTTAATGATAAAAGGGTCATGCCACATGGGTTCAAATTTACTTGCCCCAAATATTTCACGATCTTGATCATATAACAAGACCAAGTCACCTTTATAAAACACATGAGGTCTAACAGTTTTATAATATTGATATTTGACACGTTTCTTACGGGTTTCATTAGATAGAGTGGCATCACGATGAGTTTCATCTAATCGTGTCAAGTACAAAAGAAATTCTTCGTCGGTGGTGGTATTGGGAAGTAATTTGACGGATAATTTCAAGAATGGTATTTCTCATTCAATTGGAAGCACAAATTCTAGACCATATACCAGCTGGAATGGTGTAAAACCCGTGGTTTTTTTTTACTGAGGTTCAATATGCCCATAATGTTGAAAAAAACATTGTATGCCAATTTGATTTGTGAATCCCTATCATCCTAGAAGCATTGTTGTCAAAACTTTGCTTACAACTTCGACTTGGACATTGGCCTATGAATAGTAAGGAGTTGAGTTTTCATGCCATAAACCCAACTTGGCGGTTAATTCAGACATCATATAATTTTGAAAATAAGTTCCATGATCAGTGACAATGGCTTGGGGCACACCGAGTTGAGAAATAATGTGATTAAAAAAGAAAAGGGTTGCATTTTTCCTGGTGTTATTGAATGTAGGTATCACCTCAGCCTACTTACTGAAATAATCCATGGCAACAATAATATACCCATGCCCCCCGACCGAGTGAGGGTTACATGTCATGAAATCAATGCCCCATTTGGAAAATGGATCGGTGGAAACTACAGGGTGAAGAGGAGCAGGAGGTGCATGCAACTTATGATTGTAGATATGGCACGCATGACACTTTTGTACCGCAAGGATGCAATCCTTAAACAATGACAGCCAAAAATATCCGGCTTGTAGAATGTTTTGGGTAGTGGCATACCTAGACATATGACCACTACATGATCTGGCATGACAGTCATATAGATCTCTCTCGGATTCTTCGTGTGTTAAACACCGTCTAAAAATAGAATCAAAACCACAACAATAAATGGTATCACCATCAACAATGTATTGTTGAGCTTGGTATCGAATTCGACGACGTTTAGTACTAGACAAATCAGGCCAAAATGTTTGGGTAGGGAGATAGATTATGATGTCTCAAAAGCGACAATGTACAAAAATTAATCTCCACTGTAATATGGGGGATGTAACAATGGTGTATGAGTTAACATGTGCTTCAAAGTATCAAATTATTTTTGAGCGATGTCATCCCAAACAAAGGGAACCCATTTCTTAAGAATTCGAGTATAACCTTTGGTCAGTTCAGCGTAGTTGGGAATGAATCGACGTAAAAATTTTGCCTTCCCTTGCAAACTTTGGAGTTGGCTTAACGTACAAGGA
Organism: Picea engelmannii; assembly: GCA_009831015.1. Taxonomy (NCBI): domain Eukaryota; kingdom Viridiplantae; phylum Streptophyta; class Pinopsida; order Pinales; family Pinaceae; genus Picea; species Picea engelmannii. Next base: position 50,654 of record ML836580.1, on the reverse strand, counting down.
TGAGGTAATTTCAATATGGCCTCAATATTCAAGGGATCAACATGGATCCCATGCTTGGATACGATGAAAGCTAAGAGGCATCTTGATTCCACACAAAATACACATTTATGTGGATTTAAGCGAATATTGTAATGTTGACATCTAAGGAATATGGCTCATAGATGTTACAGATGATCTTGACATCCCATGGAATGTTCAAGAAAATCATCAAGATATGGTTGAACAATATTCTTAATGTCTTGAAATGCATAAGACATAGCTCGTTGAAAAGTAGCACCAATGTTCTTAAGTCTGAAAGGAATATTTCGATGGGAGAAAATATGCCAAGGACAAATAACAATTTTATGCTAATACAATGGAAGTATGTTTATTTGATTATAGCCTGAAAATCCATCCATAAATGAGAATATTTCACTGTCAACACAATCATCGACTATCTGGTTGATAAAAGGGGTTGGATAATTATCTTTCAGGCAAGCCCGATTAATATCCCTATAATCAATACATACACGGATCATTCCTTGTTTCTTCGTGACAGGAACAATATTGGAAACCAAATCAGTCAGAGGTACAGGATAAATAAATCAGCTTTAAGAAGTTTTTCAACTTTGGCTTTAATAGCAATGACTTTTCATGGATGAATAGGTCGAATATTTTCAGAAAAGACTTGGCTTCAGGATATGTATTAATTTCGTGAATGACAATTTGTGGATCAATACCAGACATTTCTTCGTAAGACCAAGCAAATACATCACGAAATTCATGGAATAGGGCCATATAAGTTCAAATTTCATCATAGGAACAAGAGGCACCTATATGAATGTTTTCCACGACCTTAGGGTTTACCAAAATATTAATTGGCATAGTAACAAATATATTCCCTAAATTCCCTTCAGAAAAAACATCATGGAGTAATATGGAAGTTTGAGAATTCTCAATTTCCTCAAATGGAAATGAATATTGTAAATGACTCTCAATAGTCTCGAGCTCAGGGAGAAATGAGGAACAATGTTGACCATCATCCCATGGAGTGTCCTCCAGAGACATAATATCCATGATACTTTCATCAGTGGGGAAAATATCATCAAAAGGATCATGAGATGAAGTATAAATAAGCCAAGAGAAGTGAGAGTATGCATCTAAAATTGGATTTGTTCGATCAACAATATCAGAATTGGCCACAGAGCAAGATTGGATGTCTTGATATGCAACTCAATTAGACTAAGTGGAATTTGGTTTCCATATCTCTCATATTGTGTAGGACTTGGTACTATCCAATGATCATATGATTCAAGGGAAATACTAGCACCAGTCAAAATCATGCTTATCTAAGTGACAACAAGAGGAATATCGAGCGGTGGGAGCGGAGAAATGTCGGGTGGTGGAAGAGGAAAATTTCCTAGTAGTGTTGAATATTTTAAAATACCCACTCCAAATCCTCGTAAGAAGATGAGATTTGTGTTATTAAAGGAACATTACCAATGCGTGAATCAGAATTAAAGTAGGAAACCTGGTCTACCGTCACTGTTTTTCCTTGATGAGGGAAATGAAGTACATGAAACAAGGTAGAAACTACGACATACATGGCATAAATCCAACTATGGCCTAGTGAAAGTTTATAGTCGAGGGGTGAATCAACCACCTCTACCTAAAAAATGATTGTTTTATCTTTTAATTTGATTGGAAATGAGTTAAGAAATCCAAAGGGTTTAAATCCTCTACCGTCAAAAGATTTTAATGTAGTAGGTGATTGATTGAGTGAAGGAGAACCGAAATATTTCCAACAACTGATGGACATTACACAAGTTGAGGCTCCTTCATCAATAACGGTACAAAAAATAGTTTTCTCCCACACAATAACTTGAATTTGAAAAGCAAGTTGGTGGGGAAGTCTTGAAAGATGGATTTTGAAATCAAAGACTACATATTTGCATCACTCAGATCAACTCCATCAATGGTTGAAAACAATACTCTTCATTGTGCAGATAAACTCTGAAGAACTTCAGGGGATGACATCGCAGAGGGTGCTTCAGCTAAGTATTCTACAATGTTGTAGTTTTGAGTAGCTCGTGCATGCATATTAAAAGACGACTTACGAACAACACCTTTTAGAGGTGGTCAGATCACTTTGTCAAAACCGAGCCAATCAATTTGAAGAGGACCAATAGTAGGTGAAGTAGATGTAAATATAGGAGGAGAGGTAGAAGGTTGATCAACAACACCTCCATTGGGAGGAGGATGGTCTTTGGTTCATGTTGTTACAAAAACCTATTCAATATATTCTTGACACATACATAAGAGATTCCTCGGGCAGAGGATTGATCTTGCAGAACCATTTGAGTCTGCTGAGATGGGAAAGGTTTTATCAAAATGACAGGTGTGGTTGAAGTTCCTTTAATAAAAAGATTAATGTTGGCACGACGCAGAAAATCCTTATTATAATGGTCTTCTTCGCAAATGAGACAACGATATTTAGGCTTTCACTTTTGCGTCTCCTCAACTAGTTGATTTTTGCGTTTCTCCTATTATGGGGCATTTTTATTATCTTTTCCTTTTCCCTTTTTCTTACTTCCATATTTTTGAGATTTACCGGTGGTTTTGGATTGGACCGTGTTAATCTCAGAAGTTTTACTAGGAGTAGTAGCAGGAGGAAAAGTTCTTTTAGTGGTAGCGATAGGAGTAACCTTAGGGTTATATTGACCAGAAGGTTTACTTGTAGAGTCTTGGGTAAAAAAACCCACCACACTGTCAGTGACGTTAGATTCGGTAGGAGGTACAGTAGTTGGATTAGTTGATGGGAGAGGATCATGTGAAATCAGATCATATAACATGCTAGATTGTGAATATACAAGATCCAAATATTTTCCATGAGCGATATCTTACTCCTCAATTACAGTGCCACCCATAGAGACATCATGAGAAATAAGAGGTAACAATGACTTAGTAAACCAATATGCCAACAATTGGTCTAGTATACTGACTTTAAGCAAACGATGTTGTCGTCTCCATTCATGGATATGATCGAAAATATGAGTCAATTTCGACTGTCGTAAGGAGGTTAAAAGTTATGTGCTAGTTTCATAATGAATTGGCAGTTGGAAGTGAGTCAAAAAGGCCATTTCCAATGAATTAAAGTCTTCAAAAGTTTCTTCTTGTAATTCCATATACCATTTAGCAGCACTCCCATTAAGAGTGCACTAGAAAATTTGTAAACAGATAGAATCATCATTTAAGGAATTTGAAGAACACCATAAATGATAATTCATGATGTGATTTGATGGCTCTTCTCCAGGTTTCCCATCAAACTTTGAAATATCACTTGGTAACTTGGCATGGATAGGCGGCCAAAAAGGAGAATGAAAAATGTAGTGTCCCCAAGGCTGAGCCCCGATGTAAACTATGATCTGAAAGAGATTGTAAATATATGTTATAGGCTGGTGAGCCAAGTTTTGTATAAGCCAGTAGGCTTATGTGTTTTATTAGGCCAGAGAGCCCAAGGGTTGAAGGCCAAGGGCCTGGATTTTGTATCTGTGAGTATGCAGCACATCAATAAAATATAAACACCGCCAGGTGCAGACCGACCATGATGAATGAGTGATGGGGGACTGAGCGTCCACAGAGTGGGCTAGGAAATAGGGGCTGGAAGGTGGAAAAGGGGCTGAGTCATGTGCCTAGGGGCTAAGCCTAAGGGCTTAAGCCTGGGAAATAATATTTTAATATTATTTTAAAAGAGACATGTGCATTTCCGTTTATCCTAAGTTCCTGGCAAGGGAGGGAACGTGAAAAGGGGATGTATGTTGTGGTACGCATGCAGTTCCCAGAGTGACAAGTGTCAACCCTGGTGCATGCAAATATAATCGCCAAGATGAACCGTGGGAGGGGATATTCTCTCCATTTGGAACCCGAACCTCTGAGAGTGGAATCGGTACGACCTCTACCAGATTACCCTAGTTCATCTTTGAAAGTCGTAAACCCTGTGTTTTGTCCTGAAGAAACTGTGTACACCCTGTCTAGAGATATGAGTCTGTGTCTGTTCTAGGAAAAACCCGGGAGCGCATTCCGAATAGGAACCCTGTGTTGAACTCGAGTGGAAGAATCCTTGGTTGTTCGGGAAAAGTTGAGCTAGCCTGTGTGTGAAGCCCTGTTCCGAAATCATGACCGTGAGATCATCTTGTGACTGCTGAACCGTTTTAGGAAGCCTTGGTCTGTGTTTCCCGTGGGTGGTTATGACCATGCAGTATTGGACTGCATGAGGCTTGTTGGCCTATGAGCGACTCCTCCAGGTGAGAGAGTGCGCAGAGGAAGGAGAGAGCTCCTGGAAGGAACCCTGTAGCTACTACAGAACCCGGAGACTTCCAGTCCGGTCTGTTCCTGTAACCCAAGGTAAGGGAGAATGGCAACCAAAGGACTGTCCAGGTGACAGAGAAGGTGCACTCTCCTAGGGTGGAACAGGCATGTGGGGAATGAGGGTCTGTGGGCAGTGAGCGTGGGAGATTCCTGGGAGAGCTTTCTTCCTGGTGGTTGTGTATATGCTATGTTCCCTATAACCTCATCCTAGCCTAGGATTCCTTGCCTTGGGGTGGAGCTCGGTCCCAGCTCGGGGGTGACCCACTGTTGAGCTGATGAACAGTGTGGTCTAAGGCTAGGAGGTTCGTGAAAGGCCTGCATTTGGTTGGTGGATTCCACCATTGATAAAGATAAGTATCTGACTATGTTCTTTCACATTTTGGCATGACTATGTTGTATATATATTATCATGCTTTCCGCTGTGTAAATGAATTATTGTTTAATGCTATGGCTTGTTTAATTGTAAGCAATAACTTATATATTTTACTCTAGGAATTAAGTGTGTTAATTGTTTAAATGCATGTGCTTATAATGTCTGTACGAATTCATGTATAGAATGGTAACTGAGAGGCTAGAAAGCCTCGGTAGTGAATAAGGTACGCTACAAAGTGGTATCAGAGCGAAGGTTTCGACACTGAGCCTAGATGGGCCAGTTGAGTGGTCTTTGGACCGAGGGTGAGAGGAGAAATTGTGTTTGGAGGACCAATTTCGGACCCTGGTATGGCCCGGAGTGTATAGGAGTTACTTAACCATGCCTATAAGCTCAAGAGGTATAGCGGTGCTATGAAACCGCAGCTGGTGTGGTCTATGGCCACGGGGAGACAGGTCTCTACACCAATGGTGTTAGAACCGTAGGATCTGTTCGGGAGGGAGGGTGAACCCTTGTAACCGTCAGATCTGGAGAATGTGCACAAGGTTTAAAGCCTTTGGAGACTGCACAGAAGGTTACTGCCACACCCGGAGTTTAAACTCAGGAGGATCATGAGTCGTAATATCACTGTGGGATTACCCGTCAACCATCCGAGTGACAGAAGTTGCACAGGGTTTAAGTCCTCATGGGTAGAGGAGAAGTCCCGGAGAGGCGACGGGATATTGGAGTAATCGGGGTTTTAGAAGTCAAGAGAACCGAGACCTTGTGAGTCTTGAAACACTGAAGAAATCATAGCCGTAGGATCTCAAGGAGGACAAGTATCAGAATCCTGGAGAGAGTCGGAACTCGGAGAATCAGAGTTCTCGAGCACATAGAAATCTTGTCATACAGAATCGCGATCTGTGATTTCGCGACAAGATCTGGACAGTTCATATTAGGGGACATGTGGCAGAGATCTGCCATCGGGGAAAGTTCCAACAAGGAGTAAGTCCATCGGTGTTTGAAGTTCATCGGGAGATCGGGAACCACAGTGACAAGTGAGTCATACACTTTGAAACTTCAAACCCTGAAACCCCGACGAGAGATTTGAGTATGGTCACAGGGTAGAGGTCACATGGACCTGGACTTAACCGCGAAGGGTTAAAGCAAAAGGCGCGTCAGCATATCGGGAATCGGGATATCGGGGATCCCGTGAGCGTATGCGCTTTGACATTGAAACCATCGAAACCCCGACGGGGTAAGGTGGAGGTCATATAGTATGGTCATGTGGACCAGAGGCTGAGCCAGGAGGGATAGCCAGTGTAAAATCACATCAGGAATCGAAGGATCAGGGGTTTTGAAGGCACGTGCATCGCGACATCACAAATCCAGAAACCTTGATAGGAGGATTGATCACGGTCATGGGCAGTGGTCATATGGTGGAAGTTTAGCCAGGGAGAGGGGCTAGCGCACGAAGAGCTCATTGGGAAATTAGAACCCAAAACCCCGACGGGAAGTTGACTGCGGTGATACGGAGGTTGGTCGTATGGTGAGGGTATAGCCCGGAGGGCTAGCACGGATGGAGTCCATCGGAAATCGGGAAATTGGGGATTCCACTGTCAAGATTTTTAGCACATTTTGGTTCGTGAAACCCCGAACCCCGATAAGGGAAAAGGCCGGGGTCACGAGTCAATGGTCACATGGTGTAGGGCCCATAGCAAGGGCTAACGCATAAAGGTAGCGCATTGGGAAATCGAAAATTGGGGATTCAACCCACCAGAACACTGTCGGTTTCAAAATCCCGATAAAGTGCATGTGTAGAGTTCAACGAAGGCCAGAACCCCAGTTAATCAACGTCGAGTATGGAGTGGGGAAAAGTGTAGTTTACCCCTGAAATAGAAGACGAACAGGAAGGAAAGGATGTTAACCTGGGAGTCGAAGGATCAAACTCTAATGGGCATGGAAAGGAGATGGATAAGGAAGGACATATAATGAAAATCCTTGAAGGATTGCAAAGAGAGGCCAAGGAGTGTCGAGCTGATAGCCGAAAGCTCATGAAAGTCAAGGATAGGCAAGGGAAATTAAACCTAAAATTCTTGCAGAGTCTGGAAAGAATAGAGAAGAAACTTGAGAAGGAAAGAGACTCGGGTACGACTGAGAGTCGCAGAGACCATGGGAGAAGAAGTAGGTCGAGGAGTGGTAGTTGACATCTTAGTCTCTCCCAAAGACGTTATGACAGTAAGACACACAGTAGTTCAAGCCCATCACCTACCAGAAAACATCAAAAATCTGGAAGGGAGGAATTGAAAGGAGAGATGAATAAAATTAAACCTCCAACATTTGATGGAGATCATAAGAAGGAGGAAGATGTTGAAACTTGGTTTTTGGGCATGAAGAAATACTTCCAGCTGCAGAATTATTTTGCCCATGCAGAAGGAAGAATTGCAATGTACCAACTGAAAGGAAAAGCCTCCATGTGGTGGGATTAGCTTGTGTAGGTGCAGCACATTAGAGAGAAAGAGGTCACTTGGAAGGAGTTTAAGAGGTATTTCGAGAAGAAATACCTGACTAAAAGATACTATGACAGAAAGATGAAGGAGTTATTCGAACTCAAGTTGGGCAGTATGACCATTGATGAATACGAACGAAGTTTTCTAGAACTACTGAAGTATGTTCCATTCATCAAAGACGAGGCTGTCAAAATTCAGAGGTATCTGAGTGGACTGCCACCTTCCATTGGTGACAAGATTCAATATGGTGATCCTAAGACTATGGAAGAAACCATAAGAAGGGAGAAATGCCTATACTAATAGCAGAGATAAAAGCCTACCTTTCAGAAGGCTTGGGATAACCAGAAGAGGTTTAAGAAAGAACAGAGGAAAAAGGGAAGCAAGCCTTCCTTTTTCAGAAACAGTCCTTGGGGACAGTCATCATTTAAAGAGCCCGGGAAAGTTGAAGAGAGTGAACAGATGCCAAGGCCTCCACCCATGGAGTGTTGGGGCTGTAAAGGGAATCATAGGTACAGATACTGCCCCCACAGAAAAGACAAAGCAAGAACTGTCCATATTGTTCAGCAAGATGAAACAGTGGAGGATATGGGCAACAGAATGCCGAGGATCTACACAGCCCTGGACAACAAGCAAGCAAAATTTCAATCACACATGATTGAAGTGGAAGGTATGATCAATAACCGATCACTTGTTATTTTTATTGATTCAGGGGCTAGCCATAATTATGTAGATCCTAGGGTGGTGGAAAGTTTGCATCTAACGAAGAGCAAACATGAGAAGTCTTGGTTAGTGCAGTTAGCCACAGGGACCAAGAGGAAGGTCACTGAATTGGTTAAGTCTTGTTCAGTGGACATGAAAGGAATGAGTACTAAGGCTGAATTGAACATTCTGCCTTTAGGCTCATATGATTTCTTAATTGGGATGGACTGGTTGGACCAGCACCATGCCCTTCTGGATTGCCGAAACAAGAGATTTTGATCCGGATTAATTTCGGCACGAAATGAGAGCAGAGATATAATAATGAAATGCATAGAGATATTGCAGATATTCAATAATATAACAGAAATGTATCAGAGATGTAACCATAAACACATATATACAGTAATACACACTTTCTATTAATCAAAGAAATGTACAGAGACTGTAAAAATACAGAGTGAAAGACTCGCTAGAATGGTGGCAGCTTATCTCTGAGAAGAGATGTGACGGCTACTCGCATTCACAAGAAGATGATTACAATGAGGATCTGAAGGCCTTTTTACAATAA
>ML836580.1:23394-37456 GCA_009831015.1 Picea engelmannii | reverse complement strand
CCAGAAGGTTAAGGCTGAGCACAGACACCCAGCAGGGTTGTTGCAGCCTTTACCTATTCCTGAGTGGAAATGGGATGTGGTAACAATGGATTTTATCACAGGATTGCCCAGAACAAGCAAGCAGCATGATTCAATCATGGTGGCGGTGGACAAGCTTACTAAAGATGCCCATTTTATTCCACTGAAAACCACCCACAGAGCAGCAGATGTTGCTAATATCTTTTTAAAAGAAGTTGCACGCTTGCATGGAATTCCTAAGACGATTGTGTCTAATAGGGACCCGAAATTCACTTCGAATTTCTAGAGAGGATTGTTCAAAGAATTCGGAACGAATCTGAACTTCAGTACAACATATCATCCTGAGTCTGATGGATAGACAGAGAGAGTAAACAGAGTAATAGAGGACATGCTAAGAATGTATGTGATGGATAAACCATCAAGGTGGGAAGACTACCTGCATTTGGTAGAATTTGCCTACAATAACGGGTATCATGCATCACTGAAGATGATCCCATTCGAAGCACTTTATGGAAGAAAGTGCAACACTCCAGTGAGCTGGGATAATCTAGCTGACAGGGTAGTAGTAGGACCCAAACTACTCAAAGAGATGGAAGATCAAATGATAAAAATCAAACAGAATTTGAAAGCTTCCCAGGACAGGAAGAAAAGTTACGCTTATAGTAACAGAACCCATAGAGAATTCAAAGTGGGTGACCATGTTTTCCTGAAAGTGAAAACTAATAGGAGTTCCCTGAAATTGGGAAGTTGCGCCAAGTTGGCAGCAAGATTTTGTGGGCCATTCGAGATCCTAGAAAGGATTGGGCCAGTTGCATACATGCTTGCATTACCTGCATCTATGACTGTACATAATGTATTTCATGTTTCACTGCTTAAGAAATATGTACTTGATGCTAATCATGTTATCGATTGGACTGTGATTCAGGTGGAACCAGAAGGTGTCCTGCAAGTGCATCATGTGCGCATATTGGACAGGAAAAGAAAACAGCTCCGGAATCGAGATATAGAGTTTGTAAAGGTCCAATGGACCTGGTACGGTCCTGAGGACGCGACATGGGAGCATGCAGATGTTATGTGGGCAGAGTACCCGCATCTTTTTGAAAATTTTGAAAAGCTTGCAGATGCTATGTAAAGTTGCACTGAGGACGGTGCAAAAATAAGGGGAGGGGATTGTAGTGTCCCCAAGGCCGAGCCCTGATGTAAACTATGATCTGAAAGAGATTGTAAATATGTGTTATAGGCTGGTGAGCCAAGTTTTGTATAATCCAGTAGGCTTATGTGTTTGATTAGGCCAGAGAGCCTAAGGGTTGAAGGCCAAGGGCCTGGATTTTGTATATGTATGTATGCAACACATCAATAAAATATAAACACTGCCAGGTGCATACCAACCACGATGAATGAGTGATGGGGGACTGAGCGTCCACAGAGTGGGCAAGGAACTAGGGGCTGGAAGGTGGGAAAGGGGCTGAGTGATGAGCCTAGGGGATAAGCCTAAGGGCTTAAGCCTGGGAAATAATATTTTAATATTATTTTAAAAGAGACATGTGCATTTCCGTTTATCCTAAGTTCTTGGCAAGGGAGGGAACGTGCAAAGGGGATGTACATTGTGGTACACATGCAGTTCCCAGGGTGACAAGTGTCAACCCTGGTGCATGCAAATATAATCGCCAAGATGAACCGTGGGAGGGGATCTTCTCTCCATTTGGAACATGAACCTCTGAGAGTGGAACCGGTACGACCTCTGCCAGATTACCCTAGTTTATCTCTGAAAGCTGTAAAGCCTGTGTTTTTTCCTGAAGAAACCGTGTACACCCTGTCCAGAGCTGTGAGTCTATGTCTGTTCTAGGCGAAACCCAGGAGCGCATTCCGAACAGGAACCCTGTGTTGAACTCAAGTGGAAGAATCCTTGGTTGTTCGGGAAAAGTTGAGCTAGCCTGTGCGTGAATCCCTGTTCCGAAATCATGACCGTGAGATCATCTTGTGACTGCTGAACCGTTTTAGGAAGCCTTGGTCTGTGTTTCCCGTGGGTGGTTGTGACTACGCAGTATTGGACTGCATTAGGCTTGTTGGCCTGTGAGCGACTCCTCCAGGTGAGAGAGTGCGCAAAGGAAGGAGAGAGCTCCTGGAAGGAACCCTGTAGCTGCTACAGAACCCGGAGACTTCCGGTCCGGTCTGTTCCTGTAACCCAAGGTAAGGGAGACTGGCAACCGAAGGACTGTCCAGGTGAGAGAGAAGGTGCACTCTCCTGGGGTGGAATAGGCATGTGGGGAATGAGGGTCTGTGGGGAGTGAGCGTGGGATATTCCTGGGAGAGATTTCTTCCTGGTGGTTGTGTATGTGCTATCTTCCCTGTAACCTCAGCCTAGCCTAGGATTCCTTGCCTTGGGGTGGAGCTCGGTCCCAGCTCGGGGGTGACCCACTGTTGAGCTGATGAACAGTGTGGTCTAAGGCTGGGAGGTTCGTGGAAGGCCTACATTTGGTTGGTGGATTCCACCATTGATAAAGATAAGTATCTGACTATGTTCTTTCACATTTTGGCATGACTGTGTTGTATATATATTATCATGCTTTCCGCTGTGTAAATGAATTATTGTTTAATGCTATGGCTTATTTAATTGTAAGCAGTAACTTATATATTTTACTCTAAGAATTAAGTGTGTTAATTGTTTAAATGCATGTGCTTATAATGTCTGTACGAATTCATGTATAGAATGGTAACTAAGAGGCTGAAAATCCTCGGTAGTGAATAAGGTACGCTACAAAAAATGAGATCATTTGTTAGTTGTGATAGGTCGGATAAGTCTAAAGTTGCGAGGAATGGTAACTGTCGATTAAACACGGGCTGTTGAAATGTGTAATATTGGTAAGAAGTGTGAGGATTATCTCCTAGGGGAGGAGGATATCCTTGTTTATAATATGTTGGTGCTACAGGTATCTAGCCTCCACCAGGATGGTAAACCTGAAAGAGTGGTCCCACAGTCGTTTGTGTACCAGTAACATGAGATGAAGGAGTATATGTGTGGAAAGTTTGACCAATAGGCACTTGTGTTCCACGAACTCCAACGACTTGAGTTAAATTTGATGGGGTGCTTTCCATTCTGGGGAATGAAGAAACACTAACGATTTGGGTACCAGTGGTTTTCATAAACCCTAATTGAGAGGTTCCTCTAGTGGGGTTTCCTGTATAAGGTTATTGACCAATAGGAGGTTGTTGACCAAAAGGAAATCGTTGACCGAGAGGAGGTTGTGGAACAAGGGGAGGTTGTGGACCAAGAGGAAGTTGTGGACTAAGAGGAGGTTGTTGACCAAAAGGAGGATAAATTCTAGAAGGATAACTCCCAATAGGAATTTGTTTTCCAAAAGGAGGATTCATCCCAGTTAATGGAGGTTGCCCCAAGTAGAAAACGATGGTCCTACAAAAACAATTCCCCCAATAGGAACATATCCTACAACAGATTTACTGACAGTTAAAGGCATAGATAGCCCTATTGACGATTGACTAATGGTCAAATATACATATGGTCCTACAGATGATTGAATTGGAACACTCATCCCACTCGTCAAACTAGATTGTTGAATAGATCCAAAAGAAACATTAGTTTGTGACGTATGTATCATACTTGGAATAGACATAATAGATGAACTATGCATACCGGTTGACCAAGGAGGGTAATGAAAAAGTGAGGCACTGATCGAATCTCCATAAAATGTTACACTAAGTGATTGATACCCAAGAGGTATGGAAGGTCCACCAAAATCATAAGATATGCTAGATCCATTGTGTACAGAAGTTCCACCTATAGCAAGAGGTGAGGTTTGTATTTTGATACTTCTTGATATAGATTTTGTAGGTGTCAATTGATCCATGGTTGACCCATTGAAAAAATACGATGGTACTTAGAAATGGAGTTCGACAATCGACAAATAAATATTGATATCAATCTTTGTCTCACCAAGGACATATAATTGGTGTAGGTAATTGGATAAGAAGAGGTCCTTCTAAATCTATTACAGGTGGATTAAAATGAAGATGACTCTCTCCTGGGATATCTTCTACAGTAACAAGACCAAGCTCTGAAGAGACAGAATCATGAGAACTAACATGTATAGCAGTTAATTCCATCTTGTTTGAAACGATAGAGTTTTGAGGAGTTACAGGTGATGGGATAGATATGGAACTTCGCAAAGGAAATTCCTGTTGAGGACTGGAAAGTGAAGGTGTTGAAATGAGACTTAGTAAAAGAGGAAAATTCTCAACTATTTCAGGTTCAATAGGTTTAGAATCAACAATATATGTTCTTTCAATCTTAGGTTCCTCAAGTTATAAAGTCTCAATTTGTACTACCTCAGATTCTTCTACTGCTTCAAATTGTTCTGTGTTTTTCGGTTGTATAGGTTCAAGTTGTGTAGTCTCAATGTCTGAATTTTCAGGTTGTGATACTTTTGGTAGTTCAGGGGGTAAACCTTTCATTCTACGAGAATGGAGAAGATGTTCTTCCACTATAAATTTTACTAAAAATTACCCATTATATCTATGGTCTACTAGTGAAAACAAACAACACTCGCTAAAAATTCTAGGAAGCAAACACATAAACAAAACAACTTCTCACAAGGACACACTAGTTGGTGATGAAATCCAACATCGTGCAATCAAAATGAGAAGGGTTTGGGATAGAGAATGTGGAACAATTACGTTGGCGACCTGCTTAACGGACTTACACCCTAGTGCAAACTTCCTCACGGTAAAAGCATGGGTTACCCTCTAAGGAGCCCGAGTGAGTTTGACCAACATTTGTCCTAGGTACAACAAATATTTATCCTTCGTTGTCACCTTGTGTATAAATCCTAAAGATAAAATCCACTAAGGTTACCACTTACAACAACAAAAGTCTAGGAAAAAATTCAACAGTCGAGTATACACGCAAGCGCAGGGAAATTAAGACCCAAAATCCCCTTGAGAGTTTCTTCTCAAGTGATCTCCAAGTGTCATTCGACACCATTTTTAATACGTGTAGACTACGCCAAAAAAACCAACAAAGTAGGGTTAATTACTTTGACGGCCCCAATGTGACCTCGTGATTGACCTTTGTGTGAGAAGGGATTCCCAGAACAGTGATGTGGAAAATGGATTTCTCTCCCTATCTTAGGATTCTAAGTTTGGTTTGTATCTTTGGAGAGTTACCCTCAAAACCTATTCCAAAGAGCTATAACTAATCTAATGTTGGTTTGCTACCATTCAAAAAAAAATCTCAAATAAATTTTATTAGCATTGATTTTATGGTTGTTGTTTACTCAATAGGAAAATGTCGTGGACAAGATGATGTTTTGACCGACTGGAAATGATGTAAAGAAATGAAAATGCAATATTTCACTTTAATGAAATCTATATTACGAGAGGGAGAAAAATTTTATATTCTCGAATGCACAATATCCCAAATTTTCATAAATACCAAGAAATTTACTACTCAAAACAACTAAAAATGCCCTCCAGCTAATGCAGTGCAAGAATCAAAACTTTCGTTTTCAAAGATAAAGCTAAATTTAAAAGCAAAAGTGATCTAGGCAATGTGTAAATGTTTTTTTTTTTGAAAAATAAAGTATTCGAGAAAAAGAAAAAACTCTCTTCTCACCAAAAAATACAAAAACAAAGAATTAGGTAATAGCAATCAAAATCATACTGAAAGACACTCGAAGACAAATATAAGAGATTATACCCCTTTCAGAAGTAAGAAAAGATTTCCAAAACAAAGCTAATAATGGAAAAAAATTCAATAATGAAGAAAATGGTGAAATCAAACTTTAAAACTATCAATAAGACTATTAAGAAAACCTAAAATTCATAGCAAGAGCCAGATCTTAAATATGGGAAGGAAAGAGTAAATAAAACTTATTCTTCCAAGCAGTGTCATAGGATACTATGCAACACGGTGCGACAATAGAGAGTGTCATAGGCTACAGGCCAATACAGTGCGACAGTGTCGCTTTGTGTCTCAAATGGAGGGTGCAATAGTCAATAAAACTTGAAAAAACAAAAAATTATGGAAATTTTCCAATGAATTTCAAGGTCTAATGCTCAAATAGTATCATGAAATGACTTAGAGATCTAAAACAAGTAAAGGAAGAAAAACCAAGAGAAAAAATCTGAAGGATCATTCCCTAGTGGAGTCACCAATTTTGTTATCAGAAAAATTAATCAATGCGGACACATATCAATCTCTCTAGATTGGGAACCCAAACCTAGAACATAACAACATAGAACATATTACTTTCCTTAGATTCATGCAATCGAAATAATGATAAGTAAGGACTCATACCTTTTTATCAACAGTTGTCCTCACCAATTGTATCTCATAGCTTGATTCAGAGGTTTTTGAATGGAAAAATGCATAAGAAAACAAGCTAACCAGTGACATCAACAATAGTACTTCAACTCCCAGATGGGGTGTCAAACGGAAAAAATGACACAAATGGCCAAGCCACCACCACCCACCTGCCTCACTCCCATGCTCTGAGCCTTTAATGTGGACATGATGGTTAGGGGTTGGAAACAATGGTAGTTAAAAGAAGGAGACAGTGTGCAGATGCAGAGACATCACTCTGGTACCAAGACACAGATCATTACCAATTTGAGCATGTAGCATTCAATCCAATGCAATGGTGATCTGACCCTTTATTTTCAGTGAATGGGTCTAGGGTGGTCTCATTTCTTCGGCCTCTGGCTCCTGGGTATGCTTCGACTCTCGTCTCTCAGTATCATGCCTAGGGAAAGAGGAAAATTGGAAAGGGGGCCAACCTATTACAGTTCTATAGCACATCACACCAATCCAGTGAATTACATGGCTACCAATCCCATTCCAGATAAGGTTTCCTCCTCCAATCCATCTCAGAATCTAGTGTGTTGGGACTCTGGTCCAGTTTATGTAGAGGAATAAGATCGTCCAATGCCTTATTTTCTTGGACAGGGCTCTTCATAGGCCTATGCGCAATATATCACTCATCTTCATCCCTAGTTCATAGAGCTCTATGGCACTGGGCCAATTTACAATGAGGAAGGGCTTACACAACCACATGATTAAATTATTTGAAAGGATTTGGTTCCACACCCACGAGATGAAATCATAGGTACTCCATGCCAAGAGAATGCACAACCAAGATCACCCCTAGGGTCTAGCTTTACGGATGAACACCTATGCCTCATCTTTGAAATGCAATGAAACATGGTTGAACAACTCCGTCGACAAGAAGATCTCCTTCTTCCAATGAACATATTCTTTGTAGTATTGTGCAATGAACCGGCGATCAACAGATGTCCTACCTATGGCCAAGCCTTTCAGGTCGCCCCAGGACCTTGAGATCTAGAGGAATGCAACTATCATAGATGCTTTTCATGAATACAAGAAGTCAATTTTTGTTAAATTATAGTTAATGGGAAGTGACCCGAGGATTTATTTTAGTTTCTTCTTTTGTAATAGATTTTAGATTCTACAGACAAGTCATAAAACAATGGTTATGCTCCTCTTGCAAATCTGGGTTTGGTACTAGTTTCCTATTTTGGCAGGCCAGATCCCACGTTTTGTTTGTACTCATCTGTGACAATGTTTTTGAAATACTGAAGTAATAAAAATATTACTTACAAAAAAAAAACAATAGTACTTCGACAAATCTATACAAATGACCAAGGAGAAATGTAATAAAGACAATTTACAATGAACAATCTTTATAGAAAAGGAAACATGTTACTGCATTAATAATAACAGAAGAGTTACAACCAGTGCCTTGGTTTTGTGAGGCTCTTTCCAACGGTTCATTGCTCCAATACCCACATTTCTTCCATGAGTTCCATCACCATCAACTGAATAATTTGACACAAAAATCTCTCAAGGAAAAAGAAGAATCTTATAATCTCAAATCAGAAGATAAAGTTATTAACCATTTATCGCTACTAGTTATTCTCCATTAGCTATTAACCCTTTCTCATGGGAAACATCTCCTTTTATATATTGAAGAGGAGGTTAGGATCTCCCCAAAACAGGTGTATGGGTGAGATCCAAACCAATCGGAGGACACATCATATATGAAGCTTCTCTTCTAGACACTTCATGAATTTCTTCTTTTTCCTCCCTTTCAAACAATGTCGCTCCTTATGAACTAGCAACATGAGACATTATCGCATGGTGTTGTGGTGCAACATGCAACACTTAAGAGTGTCACATGCTGCAGTAGAGAAACATGGGACACTTTCACAAAAAAGTGTTTTTAAAATACATTTTGGTTTCTTTCAAGGAAAGGTCTTTCTTCAGTGATCATGGATTTTAAGCTTTAGATGATGGAAAGTAGGTGAACATTATCAGTTGCAAAAAAATAATGTGTAACAACCTATGTAGGCCACTACAATTTTTGTGAAGCAAGTTTCTCTCAGAGTCTCTGATACCCAACTTTCTACGTAATGTATGGAAGTTGTTAGTGTAGTCTGACATCGTTTTGTCCCTCTCCTGATGCAAATTTTTCTATTGGTCATGACAGTTTCCAATGAGGTATTATTACTCCTTGAGGGCATCAACAAAATATGCCTAGGTGGGTTTAGAACCAAAAATTTTGGACTCATTTAGAGATTTCTTCTCACAGGCAGTCTTCCACCAATATTTTACATGGGGAACAACCTTAAGGAGCACAAAGGTGATATTTTCCTTATTGGAAAAATCATGGATAGAAAAATAACCTTGTAACAAACTTAGCCATTTATTTAAAGTATCAACATCTATCTAACATTCAAATAAAGGTATATCAAATTTAACTTGTACCTTGAAGGGTGTTGTACTTTCTAAGTGACTACTTGTGGAAGGTCCTTCTATCACTATCGATAGTCATCGAAGGATTTGGGAGAAATTATCCATAATCTCGTTCCTCTGTCATGTGAGGAATTCTTCGAGCAACATCTTGATAGTATCTCCTACTCCATCATCTCTCTTTTATTCCACCATGGGAGGCTTCTTCGGCTGGAGAGAGTTGTCTTTCCCAATATCAACTAATTCGAGACCCAACTCCTTATACCTTGGCCTCGTCGAGGACATGCACAAAGAAACAACAAAGAGAAGACTACTCTGATACCATTGATCCAGATTTATTAGAGAAAAAAATGAAAGAAGCAATATAACAAAGAACACTCACACAAATATATCATAGAGAACACAATATTACAACTAAACACAAATTCAATTAATGAATGAAAACTAGAAAAAATTGTAAATTGAAGAGTTACATAACTAGCTAGAATGGTGATAGATTATCTCTGAGAAGAGATGTATCAGTTATGCTCATTCATAAGATGTTGAATACACATAGGCCAATGAGAATTTTTTTATGAAAATCCCTAAGAGGTAGAAACCCTAAACATCAAAACCCTAACCCTAGGAGATGAAGCGAAAAAAGGGTTGCAGGTCCCTAGGTGATTAGTTGATACATCAACTTCCTAGTGGTGAAAATATTACATACAATCTCCATTTAGGGCCTGTGATATCCATTAGAAAGATATAACCAAGAACTACATCTAGTAATAGGGCCATGCTTTCCTTGGCAAGCATGGCCTCCCCAAGAACATGGCTAAGAAAACATTGTTTAGGGCCTCAAAACAACCATATAAGTTTAGGACCCAAAAAACCATGGAAAACTACCAAGCAGGACAACTGTTGTGAGTAAGTGGAAGTGGTGGGTGGCCATCGATATATAATACCCAAATAATCTTGTCTTTAGTTTATCTATTAAAATTGTTCTCAAGTAGAAAGCTATATTAGGTTGAACGCCACCTTCTATATCTCCTACAATGACTCTCTTTTCTTTAGCTACAAGTGCAACAATCATATCTTCTAGTCTTTTAGAAGGCAATTGGCTTAGAGTAAAAACAAAATTGTTGTATTTAGATGGTAAACTATTTAACAAAATGGATTTGGTGTCATCTTCATGTACCAAGGCCTTGGTTTTTGTTAGATGTATGAGAATAGATCTTAGATAGTTTATGTGGCTAGACATAGTTACTTTAGTTGACATCTTAAAACTGAATAACTCTATCTTAAGAGAAGACTTTGAATTCAACTCCTGTACTCCAAAAATGCATTGAATGTATCCCATATTTCCTTGGATGATTTCTCTAGATCTACATGATGTAACTCTGAATCTACGAGAGTAAGGCCAATGATGGCTTTGGCTTTATCATCTCTTCTCTACCATTCCAATAATTTATTTGGATCTCTTTGTGCTTGCTTAGTCTATTTTATTATTCCCCACAAGGTTTTATTTATTATTTTTGTTTGGATTTTTACTTTCTAGGTGTGTAAATTGAAATTAAAGTATTTCTCTAATGGAATTTCCATGCTTAATGTCTTGGTCATAAAAATAAAATAACAAACTACTCTACAGTTTGATATGAAAGATCAAATCTATCAAATAATTTCCGCTAAAATGTAAATGTTGAAAATAAGATGATTGTTATAAACCTCAATCTTTAGATATCGACCCTATCAATCTAGAATCATTGTATGGAAATTAGTGTATGGATGAAATTAAATTGATTAATGTTGTTGTTGGTATGATGCACACTATATCTCTGCATTTTTCTTTAAGATATTGGTGTCGTATGTTTGCTCTTATGTAGATCCCAATATGAATTCCATGGCCAACGATCGCATGGAGAAGGATGTGGTTCAGTGTGATCAGGAGGATAGTCCTTGGAGTATCTCTTTGACATCCTCCTCAATGAATTATGTGATCAACAAGTTATAATTCAAGCTTAGTCCAACTATTCAAAATATAAAGAAAGCCAACAAATTTCCTACATCCAATGAAGCCGAGGGTGTATTAAATTTAATTCCCAAGGGAAGACCCATTCTTAAAGTAAATTTTGTGCACATAACCTAATAATGGATCTCGACATCCGATCACAGCCTTGGGGTCGTTCATTTGGATTTTGAACAAATCCACTTAGAACTTGTGTAAATGATGTAATTTTGGCTGAGGGACATTGTATATGAAGTCATTGAGGAGCCATCAAGTTGAAGAGAGGAGAAGAAAATGGGAATGATAAATGTGGTGTTTCTCATAGGTTATATCCATGTGGACTACAGAGTTTTTAGTTTTTGTTGTGTCTTCCAACCTCAAATTGCATTTCTAGATATGCATAGCAGATCATATCTAGCACAAGTCAAATTTCATTCATGAATCAACTAGATCAAATTCTTGTGTGTTGGATATGGCCTATTTTTTTTCATATGGTGGTGGCCTACATCAATACACATGGGTAATAGAGATTTATTACCAACACAATTAACGTGGTAATGGGGGCTCGATGTTTCCTTTTTCACAATATGTAAGACTTCCTTCTTTTCAAATTCAACCTCTGAACTTGCAGCTTTGATACCATTTAACAAATATAGACTATGATGCACAAAAGATAAACACAATGAAGAATGAACGAGAAGAACTCCTGAATAAGATATTCAATAATAGATTTGGTTCATCATTACAATAGTGTTTGTCTCTTTTATAGAAATTGCAAATGGTTATAATATCTAACTACTTATTATTGGAGAGGAAGTAGTTGAGTGGCCATCTTAACCATCATCCAGCAATAACTTAATTCCTAACAACTTGACATTATTACATAAGTAAGCCTTATAATCTAACAAATTCGTCTTACTTCGAAACCCAAATTAGGTACCTCAGTAACTTAAGGATAGTTATAATTATTCTTATGGTACATATGGTGAAAACAATCTTTGATAATTGAGATACATGTATATATATATATATATATATATGAACTTTCTAGAAATGAACTGTATTCATGGAATTTTAGTACCACTAGGCCCTTGGTGAAAGAAAAAGTCCATATTGTATATCTACTCTAGTCACATATTCAATCATACTTGAGAAACCATCTACCTACCACTTGTACTATAGAAGTTGATAATAGTGAAAATCTAAAAGTTAACATGTTTAATTCAAGTCAAGCTCCAACAATAAATAATATCCTGAATCAATAGATTAGTAAGAATTAATAAAGGGGTATCCATTGTTCACATTGAGAAATGTCACCTAGATTATTTCACTACCAAAGTTATAGGGCTATTACCAATCAAGTTTCTGTGTGGTTGCATATGTCCACACAATGTTTGGACGATGCATGTAAGATTATTTGAAAACAGTGGATCTGGAACATACCCTTTAAATATTGAAGATCCGACTTCGCCAATGCAATCCAAGCTCCGTCACGAGGTTTATGTGAAGTATCTGCAAATAAACACAAGCCAACGAAGACAAGAATAAAAGAGCCTATTTGATATGAAACTATGTACGTGATCAAGGAATCATACAATATGGACGAATAACATTCATATAGGAAAGAAAAGTATATCTGTATTAAAGAATATGGAAGAAAGATACAACCAGATGCCTTGATGTCGTCAGGTTCCTTCCAACAGTTCCTTTCTTCCCACACACTTCTTGCTCCAATGGATTCTAAGACTGTGTATTTGGTAGCTACTCACAATCTATCTTGACAAAGCAAACCTCAAAGCCAACATACAAGCTCCAAAAACTCCAAGCTACAAGCTAAATTTCCCAACCTCAATCCAACTAAATTTCTCCATGAGAGTTCCTCTCCTTTTATAAGATGAAAAGGATAAGGTGAGGAGGTTAGGATAATCCCACTAAATTAGGAAAGTGAGTAATATCCAAACCATTCGGAGGCCACCTCACCATAGAAGCTTCTCCTTCTAGAAGCATTGAGAAAATGCTCGTTTTTCCCACGTATGAAGGTCATCGCACCCTATCTATAGTGCAACCTGCGGAAACTACACAGCCTAGCTATAGTGCAACCTGTGGAAATTGGGCATTTCCGCACCTTCTGTATAGAGAAGCCTGCAGAAATCCTCTTTAATAGGGTTTTTACAAAGGAAAATACAACTTCTTCTCTCACGGAAAGTTCTTCTCCCTTCTTTCTTCAGGAATTCAGGCCACTGACCCCTCTGAAGGCAACATATAAGTTTACATCATTAACGGTCATAAGGGTGACGAAAATAACGTGTAACACTTATTCTCATTGTGTATAACAATCTTTTTTTCTAAGAAAATAATGCTTCATGTCTAAAGGTGTCCACATTGATCTCAATGGTTTGTTGAATATTAGGTAAGTTGGGAACCATACTAGTCACAATTATATGGTTTACCTCTCTGAACACTTCCTATTGTATTGTGCCTCAATTGAAGCTAACTTAGTCATGATTAAGTGAATTAAGTGGGTGCATGACATACCACATGCTTTGGGGAGAATTGGACCTTAGTGTAAGGAATATCATCACCCCCTATTGACCAACTAGTGAAGCCCCATCATTATTAGATATTAATGTTGATATAATATGCAAGTAAGTTTAGGACAAGGGTAGATGTCATTTAACTAGGTTTTGAGAACTGCAAGATTTATGCACATTGATAAGGCTTCATGTGAAAAGGTTGGTATGACACCCACATGGGGACACCATAATGCTGACCTAATAGTAAGATTGACCTTTGTGCATAATTGTCTTGGCATTATGATCTATGTCATACACGAGACACGACCCTTCCATGTGTATGATGATGAGGTAGACATCGAGTGGCTTGAAGCCCCTTATGAATGATATTTAGCCTTCATTGTGAGTTTGACATATTATTACAATGTTAATATGAGAAAGTGGCTTGTAAAGTAAAATAAACCTTGGTTTTTAAATAACATCATTTTTGCAAATAACATAACTCAATATAGAAATGATGTCATTCAAAAGAACTAAAAAATGTACCATATAATAGTGTTAAAACTCAATGGTCTAAACAAGACTTTATTATATATCTATTCTTCTTTTTTTAATAATAATAATTGTTATCACTGAAATTTCGTCCGCACAGGGCGACAAGAACTCCGCATCATCAGCACAGAAAAACAGGCATTCATGGCACAAGGATTAATTCCACAGCACAGCAAAAGGGCCAAAACTATACAAAAATGGCTAAAAAAT
>ML836580.1:0-23294 GCA_009831015.1 Picea engelmannii | reverse complement strand
GTTTTTGTTTAATTCTTGTTAATAGTTTAGTTGTTTTCTTTCTAACCCTTTACATCACAGCTGTCATGACTAGCAGAGCCCAACTAGGCATGTAAGCACTCACTTTTTGCTCACACATCGACGAAAAGAGTGCAAACAATAATAATAATAATAATATTAATAATCTAATTTAATGTCACAACAAAGTTAGGTGCCAAATATTAACGTATGAGATCCCCTTGTTTGTGGGTTAAAGAACCCTCTTTTCTCATTGATTTGACTACTTAGTTTACTATGTACATACCCTAATCCCTATGATTTTGAACCTTTAGTCTTTAAGAAGGAAACACATATTGTTATAGTTTTAGAGTTTGACTTCTAGTTATATTGTTAATACCAACAAGTGACTTGTAAAGTAAATTAAACCTTAGCTTTTAAATAACATTGGTTTTTCAAATTACATAGCTTTACATAGACATGATGTCATTCACAATATGTACCCATATAGTAGTGCTAAAACTCAATGGCTATTAAATATACAATTTAATTTAATAATAATAATAATTATTATTATAATAATAATAATTATTATTATTATAATAATAATAATAATAATAATAATTATTATTATTATTATTATTATTATTATTATTATTTAAGGTTACAACATGATTAAGTGTTAATTATTGATGTATGAGATCTCCTTATTTCTAAGTTAAAGGGTCATCTCTTCACAAATACTTAATTTAAGATGTACATACCTAACCACTCCAATTTTAAACTTTTAATTTTCAAAGAAGAAACACACATTTTTAATAGTTAAACCCACTCAAATTCTACAATTTTATTTAATACATTAATTTTGAAACTTTTTTAATGTTAATACTTCAAATCATCACAAAATTAATAAAATTTTATCTTTCAAAAATTAATCAAATTATCACACGTTTCCATAACTATTAAAAAATAATATAATCATTAATCTTGATAAAATGAGAACCACATCAATAATAATAATAATAATAATCTATGTTTAAGGTCACGGCCAAGCCAGCACACCAAATTGGTGTATGAGACCCCCTTGTTTGTGGGACAATGGACCCCCCTCCGCCCAACAATTTGACTGTTAAAGTCTACGAAAGTATACATACCCTACCCCCTCATATTCTTAACATATCAATATAAGATAAACTTTGTCCCAAAAAAAACCCCAACCCTAATATTTTAGTCTCAACCATAGAGCATCACTAATAAGTCTCATGTAGATACCATCTAATCACAATGAGGGATGGTGTTTACTTTTTAATAAAACACTACATACATTAATAAAAATATCCAAAGATAGTATGTACAACCATGAAAGAGATTCCCATGAATAAAGTAGCTTTTAGAAAACCAATGGATTCTTATTCACGATCGCAATGACTTTTATGATAATGAAGTTCTTTTTATTAGTAGGTAATGACTTTTTAAATTTTAAAATAATTTAAATTTTAAATTTAATAAATTTAATATGAATTGGAGTTGAGAGTAATTTTTCTTTCCGAGTTATTTTTATGATGGGTTTTTTTGCGGTGAGGTTTTAAATTTCCTGTTAAACTAAAATTTAGTCTGATCATCTGGGTTGATTTAAAATGAGACAAAACTGCTAAGATAAAGTCTTGAAATGCATAAAACTTTGATCCATGTGAAACTTAAGTTATCCCATAAAATTTTACTGAATTCAGACCCTTTTTTTTACCTGAAAAACAAGTTTGTTTGCTCCAAAATTAACCCACTTCATATGAATTTGCTTTTAAATTTTTTTTTTTCATTCTAAAATAACTAACTATTTAAAATATTAATTAAAATTTTTAATTAATCACAACTTTAATTTATTAAATTCTTAAATTTCAATTAAAAAAAATTACAAAATTAACCTACTCCCATCATTTATATATTCATAAAATAATTTAAACCCTACACTCTATTGGATAATGCAATAAAATATTAAAATATCATGGATGTCAGATCATTATTCATATCCCTGGCACCCTTTTCCATAGAAAATCCAAAATAGTAGTCACGATGTGTGTGTCAACAAATAGAAATGTACAAACAATAGTGGATTTCATGTGAGGGTGTGTCGTTTTCCCATTTTTTAGTCAAAGTTAAGATAAGAATGCAATGAAAACTGAATTTAAATTAATATTTTAATTCACAATGTTAAATTAAACTATATATTTTATTCTTACTATTGGTTTGGAAGTGAATCAGGCTTTTATAGATTTTTTTTAATTGGGTATATATATATAATGTGTAAATAATTTTAATTAAATGAATAGTTATGAATTTTAAATTTATATTAATATAATATAAATATATATTTTAATATAAAATAAATTTGAATTTTATATTTTATATTTTATATTTTGTATTTCTTAATTTTTTAAATATTATTTATGAAAGATAATCTTAGAAATGTCACTTACAATGATATATAAGTTGTAATATATCTTAATTTATAATTTTTATATTGATGATGATGATGATGATGATGATTAACATCCACTAAGATCAAATTGATCTATCAGACTTTAAAAGGGTAAGGAATTACTTGCAATTCTTTAGAATTTTGTTTACGTGCTCGAAAAGCATTAAGAGAAGCTTTCCAAGATCACCATAGTTTTGTTGAGTTAAAAGGCTAGGAAGATCGGTAGTGTGAGAAAAATTATGAAATTGAGATCTGATTTGGGTACAGGGTGGACAATCTAAGAGAAAGTGTTTTTCATCTTCAACCCTATGAGTGTCACAAAGGTGACATACTCTTTCATCCCATAGCGTTTTAGGAATTGACCAACATCCAACTTCACTACAGAGCTCATGAGAATTTGTTCTTATCTTAGCAATGTTTGTTTTTACGTTACACTTGTCAAACCAGAGAGATAATTTTGATCTTCTAGATTATGGTTGATTACCTCCTTATAATACCTTTATTTTCCTTTTTCCTCCAACTCTTTATCACACCACATTTTTTCCTTAAATTTTGATTTAATAATATTTTTAATAGTATCCTTATTCTGCAAAATGGTCTTTTCCATGATTCCCCAATGGCTTAACCAAGCCTGAGAATCTTTATGCCATCCCCGCTTGAATCGAAGGTGGTTACGGCTGGAGTTTGAAGCAATTTTAGGAAGCCTCTTGTCTTCCATGTTGTTTAACTTGTTCTTATACATTAGGTATCTAGTCATAGTCATGCTCTCAATGGGGGAAAGACTTGCTTCTAAGAGGAGGATGAGATATGGTGTATTTCCTTTAATTTTGAGATTATAGGCTATAAAATTATTTTGGATTTGCTCTATCTTTCTCCAAGATTCACGAGAGATATTGCATCCCCAAACTTTGCATCCATAAATAATAACAAGTGTAGCTAGAGTCTCAAAGAGGAGTTTCTTCTTATCCCATATCCAAAGATCAGTTGATTTACAATTGTTTTCAAGCCCATAATAAGCTTTCCATCCTCCAATTATCCTTTTCTTAATGCTATAATTCTAGTTGAGCTTGTGGTAAATATCAATTCCAAGATATTTGTATGAAGTCACTTTCTCCAAGTCGTTGTTGTCATATACGAAGGTATCATAAGTGATCTTATTGGATTTAATGATCATGAATTTAGTCTTGTTAGTATTAACGATCATACCCATATTTGAGCAGAAATTCTTGAGGATTTTGTTGATGTTAGTGGTAGCATCGGACAAGTACTTCCGCATTGGCATGATGTCTAGTATGTGGAAGTCATCAAAAGTCTAGTGTGAGTTTACTTTAGTTAATTTATGAATTAATTATAGTAAAATTGTTTTTATTAATGAGTTAAGTTATTTAAGGAAAGTGTTAAAAGTAATTAGCATGTAATCTAAGCATGTAAATCTTAAGTGGGTGTGAGAAGTAATCTAAGCCGTAGATGACTTTGGAGATTAGAAATAGATTGTAACTCATGATTATAAAAACAATTCTAGGGTGAAGGAGGAAGACACTTTTGATGAGAGATCAAAGTCAGAGACTTGTGTGAGATACACTTGTGAGAGACTTTGGTGAGAGACCAAGGTTGAGGATAACAAAGAAGGACTTTTGCTAGTGGGAGGAGTGTATAAGCAAAGAACAAATTTTACTTACACAAGAGTGAGGAGATCTCACAAATTGGGTGAAGAGATTTCATCCAAGTGTTGATGCAAAGAGGGTTGGATCGCAAAGAACCGTGACTCAAGATCTCGGATAGGTGGATAAGGAATTCCATCTAGAGATCATATATGTCAAGGAGAAGAGAGAGCAGAGACATCCGTAGGTGGGTTTCAGAGGATAGAAGCCAAAGGAAAGTGTAGCTCTGTATGGAAGTGTCTATACGGGTTTTTCGTACATGTACATGGCTCACAATGGAGACAATCAAGTACATACACGGGTCAGTTGAAGGTGAATCTCGTATACCTTGAAAAGCATGTTTTTCAGGGACCGTACGAGAAAACAGACTATGCCAGGTTTGTTTGTAGTTGTATTTCTCTTAGTGGTCCATTTTCCCTGTTACGGGAGCCCTGATTTGACCTTAATAAAAAGATATAAGTACCGGTTTTCCCTTCGGGGTTTTTCCAGGGGTAGTTTACCCAAAAATATTGGTGTCTTGTGTGTGAGATTTTGGTTTCCTATTTTTTGCTTCTGTTGCATGTTTAGTTTATTATTCAACTGTGCTTTTAGCAGATAACGTGATTTTGTTTTGAGCTAACTATCGAGCGCTGGGTAGGGGAAGCTCAACATGGTATCATATGATACCAAGGGTTGTTAGAGAATAAATCAACAAATTCTTAGTTGCTTTCCAAGATCATGGGGACCCCTTGCCATAAGAACGATATCATCAACACAAAGAAGAAGATTGATGACTATACCAGTGAGAGTAGGGTTGACACAACTTTCTTCCTCCAAACAATCTTCTAGCTTGTCAATGTAAATGAAAATAAGTATATAAGTTGTAATATATCATATTTTATGATTTTTATATTAATGAGAATAAGTACAAGGGAGTGATGTTTTTTATTTACATACTAATTAATTAATTACATGGATAAGCTTACACCTATCCTCTTCTTTAAGTTATTAGAATATAAAAATGTTTAATTTGTCTTCTTTTTTTGTGATTAGCGAAATCACACTGTTACCATTATAACCTCCATGGGTCGTGCTACCACTATAACCTCTATGTCCACGATGTCCCATACACGACACCGAAGGTAAGTTGGGCAATCGAACTCATGACTTCACATAACATAGTACCTTAACAATACACTCCATCACCGACTTCTCTACACCATAACTTTATCATAGTAATGCTTTCTAATTGATTATTAAGAATCCTTTTCTTTTAAGTTATTAAAATATAAAGATATTGGATTTGCCATGAAATATATTCATTAGTGCATTTATTTAAAAACATAAAAAACATAAATATTAATTAATGCATTTATTTTAAAACATTAAAAATATAAATTTATATTTAATTTGTCACACTGTTAAAAAAAGAAAAAAGAAAGATAAGTTTTCACGTAGCAATGCCTTTGATTTGTGTTGTTTGATAGAATAAAATTAAAGATAAATTAAATTATTTTTAATGTTTAAAAAATGGAGTTTCTCAAATTTAAATTTATGGAGACTTTCTTCTTTTAATATAATGGCTTCTTTTAATATAATGGATAAACAAATAATTTAATTTGTGGAAATTCATTTTGCAACTTCTATTTCATGATATCCTAAATTTAAAGTGAGACTTCTCTTTTATGTATGTCTAAAATGAGCGAGGACATCGTAGCAATAAAATAAAACAAATGTGGAAATAAAATATAGAAGATACACAATACAATAAAGATACATATATACCCACTGTGAGCTACGTCCATAAGAGAAATTGTCAATCCCTTCCTTTATTATTATGCAACAAATGAAGGGATACAACCTATAACATACCTGTTCTAACTTCCTCTTCTTTCTCTCACAGTTTCATCTCCCATAATACAATATTCACTCACATATATAGTTGCGATATGATTCCCTCATAAAATAGGGTTTCCTTCTAGGAAAAAAAACCCTAACATAACTTATACCATCAGATATGTGACTTTATAATGAATGGTTTAGATTGACTACGAAATTACAATATTTTAGAAGGCAATTTCCCCCAACATTTTTCTTTAGGGGCACTGCCCTCAAACCCCCGCCAAGGGAGGCTAAGATATTTCTCGCTACCCCCCTGGCGAGAGATGTGGGGAGGCAAGCCCCCCACACCTCCCGTCAAGAAATGAGATCCAAACACGACTGAAACAAGACTTCTGAATCAAGAAGATAATCAGACTCCGCAACCAATATAGAAAAAATGATCTTGAAGATCACTGCACACTCCTCTAAACACCTTTAAGATCTTTGGTTTTAATTCCTTTTACTTATATTAGAGTTTTGAGATTCGTGTCTTTTTCATGGAAATATTGATCGAGTATATATATAACATTTTGAGGATGACTATATATGATGACTTACTGGTGGAGATTATGGTTTAGGATGGTTCTTTTTTGGGAGAAAGCTTTGAATATCAAAATGGTACGTCATATGCTAGTCATTAGACTTAATCTACATGTTTGTAAAGGCAATTGAAAAAAATAGAAGTTTCCATTTAGTGATGTTTTAATTCACATTCAAATTTTTTTATTTATTTATTTATTATGTAAGCTATTTTTTGTTTAGATTTTATACTAGTAAGAACAAGTGTGTTAATTTAGTTGGTCCTATAGTAAGATCTAAATCTATTTCTAATTGGCTAAGAGTTTACTTTCCTTGAGTAAGAAAATAAGTTAATGGCCCAAAACATTTGGCAGGAATGGAAGTCTTCCCCCTTAGAGACCACCAGTGGATCATTTTAGGTGGATAATGGGGATGAGTGGACTTACATGGATAACAACCAATAAAAGGTGGCATCATTTTCTTTGAATAATGAGAATGAATCTCCTAACATTAATGGATAACAATCAATAATGGTTGTTCTCACTATTATTTAATAGTTATTGAGTTATGATATTTTTTATCACCTTTGATAAAAGGAAATATGTTAATGTAAAACTAAATTTTATCACAAAATCACATAAAATATAAATTATTAAAATTGCTAATTAATATTGATATAAGGAAAAATATCACATAACTTAAAACTATGTAGAATAAAAGGTATTCAAAACCATTCCATTTTGAATGTTTTTAAAATTTCTATCAAGTAAAAAATTAATAAATCACTTAAGATATAAATTATTAAAATTGATAAGTGATGTTGATATAAGTAGATATATCACATCAACTTAACAACTATGTAAAATAAGAGATATTCAAAGCCACTCCATTTTTGATGTTTTAACATCTCAATTAAGTGAAAAATTAATAGAAATCACAATTCCATTATACTTTGAATCTCATCAACGGAAAAACTCTATCTCCAAGTTATGGTTTTTCTTAATGGTATTTTCTAAAACAACTCATAATCTTAAAAATCCTAAAAAATGAATAGATTTGAAAATGAAATAAAACATTTTAATTATATTTTATCAAATTTTTTATCTCTTAATATTTTACAAAATTTTCACATTTTGCAACACAAAATTAAATAGATTATATCATTTTTCTCATTGTAATGTCTATGCATGCATACATATATACACATTGTAAATCTATGAATATGGAAATATTTAGATCTCAATTGACACCAAATTGGTATATGAAACTCTTTTGTTTATGGGACAAGAGACCCCCTCAACCTAAAGATTTGACTACTAAAATCTAAGTAGGTGTAAACACATATTCTTAAACATAAAATAAATTTATATTAATTTAATTAAAAAATACTTTATACACCACCTCCTTCACATAATTAAAAATGAGAACGTAATATACAATGATATATATTTTAGGATTTTTAGATTTTAACAACATTGATTTTAAGCTAATTAAGCTAAAATATAGTAATATATATCCTATAATTTTTTAGATCTTAATTTGATTAGGATCTAAAAAAACTTATTTTAAACGAATAAACTTTATAAAAATAAATAAAAAAACTTTAATTTAATTCATAAACACTTCGCTCACATCAAAATTTACTGACTGAAAATCAGTTACTCAACACTCTACTTATCATAAAAAAAAAAATTACTAGTGATACACAATTTTGATGATAACTGACGTATTCATTGCAAACGAGTGGGTTTGACACAGTTAAAATTAAAGTATATGAGTGTATTGAAGTATGGAGTAGTTTAATTTTCTAGTAATTTTTTAAGTAGGTAAAATTTGATTTTATATAATGAATTTTGATGTATACACAATGTTTAAATTTCAATGATGAGAATCGATTTGGAATTTGACTAAATTACTATAACTATGCCATAACCAAATGTAATTCCCAGTAAAATTATACTCCAAAATTTGACAGAAAATTCTTGATACTTATCACATTTGATTGAAAAAAAATGGCTATGCTTCAAAATTTAGCTTACCTGTTGCAGTTTGCCTCCCCAAAAGTCTACTCCTACTTAAAATTCTTGATACTTGATACTTATCACATTTGAAGCAAACTAAAATAAAGGTTATGCTTAACACAGTTGACGGAAAATTCTTGATACTTATCACATTTGATTGAAAAAAGGTTATGCTTCAAAAATTAGCTTACCTGTTACAGTTTGCCTCCCCAAAAGTCAAATTAGTATAGTAGATATCTTCCACCCGTGTTCCTGTCAATGGGCAGGATAAGTGTATCGATCATGACATCCATGGAGATAACAATTCTATTGAGTACTGGAAAATAAAATAAGCAAACTAAAATAAAGCTGGGAAGGCTTTTCAGCCCATAAATAAGCACAAAAATCTAAAGATTCCAAAGCCAAATCCAGATAGAATCTCCACATTGGATGATTCATGAATATACTTGGGGTGCAGTAGTTATGTCAGTCTCAAGGGCTCTTGGCCATATTTTAATGTTTACTTCACCATATTTATCTCACTGCACGAAAATCTTGCCACATAGTAGAAAGTAGTGGTAGTGCAGGTTGCCGTGGAACTTCTGTACTTGTTATATAACTGGCTTTGCACTTCTAAGACTCAAGCAGAAGCCTTGGGTATGGCAGATACCATCCCCAATAGCAAGCCCAAGAGCTTATTAGAGCAGTTAGTTTAGTTAATTAGCTCTAGAAGCCCAGTAATCCAATACTAATTGCATAGATACAGAGATTCAGCAAAGTTCTGCAGTGTCACCTGTTAGCCTGTAAGCCATGGATTTCACAACTTACCTTAGATTCCTGTTTATTCTCACGGGATCCTTGCTGCTGGTGCTTTTTGTGAGGACTTGGGTTCGTTTGCCTTCTCAGGCTTCTGGAAAGATTGAACTGGATTGCTCTGAGTATGGGTCCTGGTGCACCTTTAAGAACAGTATTTCAGGCAGCGGCAATGGTGTTTTTATTCAGAAAGGAAAGCCCAAGCAGCAGCCGAAAGTTGATCACGAGACAGAAGTTGCAAAGCATCCACTGGATCCTTTAACCCTTCAGGAGATCAAGAAAGTCCAGAGGATTCTGCAGAAGTCCTCAATTTTCAATCACGGCAAGTTTACACTTCACTCTGTGGTCCTAGAAGAGCCCCCAAAAGAAAAAGTCCTTTTATGGAAGGCAGGAAATAGCCTTCCAAGCAGGAAGGCTTCAATAATAGCTTGGGCTAATGGGCATGCTTATAAGCTCATTGTAGACCTTGCATTAAGCCAGATTGTTGAGAATCAAATCAGTCATGAAAATGGTTATCCTGCTATGACATTGGAGGATATGACTTCGGCCATTAAGGCGCCTATGAAAAGTAAAAAATTCGTAGAAATTATAGGAAAGAGAGGGGTTAACGTAAGTGACCTTGCATGCCTGCCTATTTCTCCGGGCTGGTTCGGACCTGGTGAAGAAGGCCGGAGATTGATAAAAGTTCAGTGTTATTCAAGCGCAGGGACAGCAAATTTCTACATGAGACCCATTGAGGGTCTCACAGTTTTGGTTGACATGGATTCTAAAGAGGTCTTGAAAATCACAGACAAAGGAAAAGATATACCCTTGCCAAAGCCAGAGGGTACAGACTACAGACTATCTGCCCAGAAGTTTCCTATGATGCCCCCTCTTAATCCTATCTCCATTGAGCAACCCAATGGTCCCAGCTTTAAAGTTGATGGTCATCAGGTCAAATGGGGAAGCTGGGAGTTCCATCTCAAGCCTGATCCTCGTGCTGGAGTGATCATATCACAAGCAGCTATTAAGGATCCAGACACTGGAAAAATGAGGAGGGTTTTGTACAAGGGTTTCACCTCCGAGCTCTTCGTACCTTACATGGACCCTAGTGATGCTTGGTATTTTAAAACCTATATGGATGCAGGTGAATATGGATTTGGACTGACTGCTATGTCTCTTGACCCACTCAATGACTGTCCAAGAAATGCCTACTACATGGACGGGGTCTTGGCTAGCGACGATGGAACACCTTATGTAAGACCTAACATGGTCTGCATATTTGAGCGATATGCAGGCGACATAGCTTGGCGCCACACAGAGTGTCCAATTTCAGGCATGGAGGTAAATTATTTTGTGTTTCTTACAATTGCTTTCCAGTTTCAGACAAATTAAGATAAATTCCATTATTTGCTTTCCAATTTCAGAGAGATTAAGATAAATTCGATTATATAATATTTATTTGCAAACTTGCACTTAATTCTTCTAAGCAGTTTTTCTGAGAGTAACTTGGACTACCTTCAACTAAGTTTTTAGGCTTTCTCTCTCTGTCTCCAACATCTCTACCTATACATAGATTTTTGGTCTTGGATGCTAGAAGAGATGCTTTTGTTTCAAGATAGCATAGAGAGGGGTTTCCTTCTCCTCCCCCACTTTCTGTATCTATCTCTATTCGTCTGGCTTCTTTCCTTTTAAGATAGTTTGGGTTACACCCTTCTTGTTTATTAGGTCTTGTAGGGAGGAGTTGCTTTTGCATTCCTCTTGCTCTTATTCCATCATCCATGGCTTTATAATTTGAGCCCCGTTGACTTCTTTAGGTTTATAGTCTTGTTTTCTATAGGGTTGTTTTTCCCAGAAATGTGTCTGCTAACTTTTGTTGATCCACGTGACTAGGAATTGTTTCAGGAAGTATCAAATCTGCATAGACAGACTAGAACTTATGGCCGTAATAAATCTGCATATAGAGACTATACTTAATATTAATACACCTTATGTTTCGTTGTCCATATGTGTCCTTCCAGTCTCCATAAAGGAAGTTAGGATGGGTAAGATTAGGTCGCTGCTTGGTACTCAGTGACAAGCTCCTTGGCATTTAGATGTGTGCTTGGCACTTGGGTAAACGTTGAAAAAAATTGATGCTTTTGTTTGCACTGGCATATTGTTTGTATTTCTAATTTGTGAAATCTATGTGCGACAGATTCGAGAAGTCAGACCAAAGGTTACCTTAGTAGTCCGCATGGCAGCATCTGTTGCAAACTATGATTATATTGTGGATTGGGAATTTCAGACTGATGGCCTTATCCGACTTAAGGTAGGAAACTTTGAAATCTTTCCTTGAAGAAGCAACTTGGCAAGTTGTTTTTACTCAAGGGTAGGTTAGAAGGCTAAGCTTTTGACCATTTTATTTGGTACGCAGGTTGGACTAAGTGGGATCTTGATGATCAAAGGCACAAAATATCAGAATGTCGACCAGATCAGCCCCGAGGATGACCTTCATGGAACTTTGCTTGCTGAGAATATAATCGGTGTCATCCATGACCATTATATTACTTTCTACCTGGACATGGACATTGATGGTACAGACAATTCCTTTGTTCAGGTCAAGATGGCCAAGCAAACGGTGAAGAATGGACAAACTCCAAGAAAAAGCTTTTGGAAAGCAGAGAGACACATAGCCCAAACAGAGAAGGATGCCCAAATAAAGCTGAGCCTCATTCAGCCATCTGAGTTTCATGTGATCAATCCATCAAAGAAGACAAAGATTGGCAATCCAGTGGGATATAAAGTTGTCCCTGGGGGCACTGCTGCAAGCTTGCTCGATCAAAAGGATCCTCCTCAGCTTCGAGGGGCCTTCACTAACAATCAGGTTTGGATTTGGATGACCTCAAAGTTCAGCTAATTTGGTTGTTGAAACTCATACTAAATCATAAAATGAATGTCACAGATCAAATGGAGGTGTGCTTATTGGATTGATCACATCTATATTTTTTGACAAATTAAATCTGAATTTATGGGACAAATGTAATTCTTTATATTTCATTCTGGCCTACATTGTGACAAAGAATTTGTTTTCATCAGATATGGGTCACTCCATATAACAAAAGCGAGGAGTGGGCAGGTGGGCTATATGTTTACCAAAGCAAAGGTGATGACACTCTGTCTGTCTGGTCTAACAGGTGAGTAGTTTCACTCAATCCCATGAAAGTCTCTAAATTTCATGATAATTTCATTGTTTTAAAAAAATGAGCTTGTTTAAAGATGCAAGTATTCATTTTTTGGACTTTTCTAGATTGATTGAAACTAAATTTCATGGTCAGAAATTTATGCTCACTAGCTCAGATCCATCTTAATCCTAGATCTGTTGTGTACCTAGAGGTATCAAGAAATTGGAGGTGCCAGTCTCATTGTTTTTGCACTCATAAAGACTATTTAACTATACCAAGTGGGTAAACATTGAGATTGCCACCTTGAGTTCTCAATACCTCTAGGTGCATGATAGTTCCAGGGCTAAGATGGACCTGAGGAACTTAATTCCAGCATGTGTATTGTCAAAATGATCTGATAAAACTTGTGATAATGTTATCTCTACCAGGGATCGTTCTATTGAGAAAAAAGATATTGTGCTCTGGTACACATTGGGCTTCCATCATCTCCCTTGCCAAGAGGACTACCCAATCATGCCGACAGTGTCATCAAGTTTCGATCTCAAACCAACAAACTTTTTCGAAAGCAATCCTATTTTGAGGACTGCACCACACTATGAAAAGGATCTTCCCACATGTGTAGCTTTGGCTAAATGAACATCCATACTATTCCATCATGTTCTAAATAGTAAATCTAGTATATCAGTTAACTTTAGTTTGGACTTCTGGGGCAGCGG
The DNA here is from genome assembly GCA_009831015.1 of Picea engelmannii. Taxonomy (NCBI): domain Eukaryota; kingdom Viridiplantae; phylum Streptophyta; class Pinopsida; order Pinales; family Pinaceae; genus Picea; species Picea engelmannii. Next base: position 10,130 of record ML836580.1, on the reverse strand, counting down.
ACATACGTTCTTGTTCTCCTTGTTAAATATCTGCTAGTTTAGCACAAGTAGATGTATCTACTAAACTGTAGATCATAGTATGTGCATTTTAGAGGAATTCAGTTATATCAGTAGTAAATATCATCAATGGACCTAAATGTGTCTACACTAGACATTGCAGGATTACTATGTATGATACAATATGTACAGTGGGTTTGACAAGAATATCATTGCGTCCAAAGATTTATGTAGGATTGTCATAATTGTCTACCTGTGTTTATTTTTAAGTTGGAAATCCAGGTATTTGCAATGTTACTAAAGTTTGTCAGAAGGATTAGGGTAGATCCATATTAACTATGATGTTAATATGGATCTAATCAATGCTAAGAGGGATAAAAGATCTCTTAATGTAAACCACAATGTAATTTGCACTTCAAAGTTTTTGATCCCTTAACATTTAATAATTTGAAGGTTAAGATGGAAATATATCATTTTCTTAGTTTGATGGCTGATGTATACATATTGTATGGAGTAATAGGTTAGGGATCTTTTCCATCCAAGCTATACAGAACCTTGTTTCTGTCATGGCAATTAATATAAATAGTGCAGAAAATGGCACAAGGATTATATTATTGTCATAAAGGATTTATATGGCATTTTGTAACTAAACTTTAGCTTAATTATTTCAACCTAGGAAACCGATCGTTTTGCCATGTTTATTCTTGAATCCATAATTGCATTTTGTGTTGAATTGTTTACAATTTCATTTACTACGAAACATAATGATCTCAAGTCTATGGTTAAAAAATCTGTAGAGGGAAAACTATGCTTTTGAACTCCATCTAGTAGCGAGATGTGTTTGTTAACACCGTGCTAACTGGGAGTCTACTGAGTGGCTAGTCTACTCAATCATGTCTAGAGTAGGCAAGGGATTCTTGTGTGAATTGAAGATAATAGAATTGATTGAACATGTTTGAGGAAAAAACTCATTACCAAGGGAACGTGCAAGGGGAATACATGCTTTGTGGATCTAAGGGAAGTGAGAAAGAAGAAGAAATGCTCTGTGGATATAAAAGGAACATTAAAGAAGAAGACATGTAATGTGGACCTAAGGTGATTCTTTTGGAAAAAATATATTGTAAGGCAACAATGGCTCAACATCCAGTGCTCACCTCCCAAGTGACCTAAACAACCAGATTAACATGGTTGTAACTTGTAATGACCATGTTAGATAATTGAAATTTCTCTCTATGCAAGAATAAGGATGGTGTGTCTGCAGTGGAGGCCCACATCCATAAGTGGCCACTGCATTGTGCACATGTGTGAGGTGAATATGTAAATTCTTATTTTTTCTTGTGATTTCTGTAATGATGGTTAATGATATAAAAGTGAAGAGATTAAACCTAAGTTGATAAAATAGGAGATCAATTGGGCTAAGAGCCCTAGGTTTGAGGTAGAACAAATAGAGCTAAGATGAAGTAATTGTAGGAAATCTCTCACGATTGCATTGAGGGCAATTTGAGGAGAGGAATGGAGAAATCTCATCACCAAGAAATGGGGGAGAGGAATGAATAACCTAATTCGTTATGAAGAGACCCAAGATGAAAAGGAGAGGGTGCATTTTACGATTTCTATAGGTTGAAACTAACTAAAGAATTACCCAATGTGGATTAAGCAAATGGATGGCCCTACATAATAATTGGGAAAACCAAATAAGCTACTAGTGATCTTGATTCGATGAGATACATAAGATTTTTAAGAATAGAAAGTCATAATGGTCCTAAGTTTGAAAACATGGGCCAATTATATAAACTTAACAAATAACTCTATTGAAAGTGAAGAGAAGCATTGCAATCGGCCAAAAGAGGTCAAGGATCAAAAGAAACTAGATTGCATGGGTGAAATAACCCTAAAGGAGAAAACCTCTAAAAACAAGCACCTCTATTCAAGGGTGCTCTTCTACCAAAATCATTGAGGATATGGACTTGACCTCAATTGTTTATTTGTGCCTTTGGGAGAATTAAACCTTGGTAGGCGGTCTTACATGCCACCGTCTTCATCATTGAACCACAACCCTATTGAAAAAAACATCTATTTTAGGAAGTGTGAATCTATATAAAATTCCATTATAATCAATAAAAACAATCTTAATTTACAGTGTTAAAATTCCATTAGACCACTAAGCCATAAAGAGTAAAATTTGTCATGGTGTTAAAGGTAGAATACACCAAGGATCCTCAAGAAAGTGCTTGAAACTCAAAGAAAACAACGAAATCTACAGACATTAAACATCCTAGTAAATAATTAATCTAGATTGTCCATTTAATATTTTTATGGGATTATTATAGATTACCTTAGGTCTAATTCCTTTGTAGAAGATCATCCCCAATATTGAGCTTGTCCTTTGGTTCCCTTGTACCAAGGACCAAATTATCACAAGTATACAATGATATAGGGAAAATTGTAACAATAGGTAAATAGAATTGGAGAGAGTGTAAAATGAATTGAGGAACACAAATTATAGTCAATGCTGAAACTAGGAAGGATTTTAATATTGGAGACACACCCACCTAGTATTTCCTATCCTATGTTTATTTTTCTATGTTGAGGGTGTCCTTGGTCAAATATATTCTCCCCAAGATTAGGGTGTCACCTCCTCTTTAGTCATTACTTAGTTGCACATAAGTTAAACTAGTGGAGTCAATGTTGATGTTAGTGGTAGCATCAGACAAGTACTTTCGCATTGGCTTGTGTCTAGCATGTGGAATTCGTCAAAAGCCTAATGTGAGTTTACTTTAGTTAAAAGGAATTAAGTAAAGTAAAAATGTTTTTTAGTGAATTGAGTTATTTAAGGAACATGCTTAGCGTGCAACATGTATCTAAATCTCAAGTGAGTGTGAGAAGTAATCTCAGTCGTAGATCACTTTGGAGATTAGAAATAGATTGTAACTCATGATTATAAAAGCAAGGCTAGGGTGAAGGAGGAAGACACTTTTGATGAGAGATCAAAGTGAGAGACTTGTGTGAGATACACTTGTAAGAGACTTTGGTGAGAGATCAAGGTCAACACTTTTGGTGAGATTCCAAGGTCGAGGATGACAAAGAAGGACTTTTGCTTACGCGAGAGTGAGGATATCTGACAGGCTGGGTGAAGATATTTCATCCAAGTGTTGATGTAGAGAGGATTGGATCACAAAGGATAGTGATTCAAGATATTTGATAGGTGTAGAAGGACTTCCATCTAGAGATCATACATATCAAGGAAAAGAGAGAGAAGAGGCATCCATAGGTGGGTTTCAGAGGATAGAATCCTGAGAAAAGCATAGCGCCATTCAGAAGTGTCTGTATAGGTTTTTCGTACATGTACATGATTCATAGTGGAGACAGTCGAGTATGTACACAGGTCAGTTGAGGGTGAATCATGTATAACTCAAAAAGCAAGTTATTCAGGGGTCGTACGACAGAGCAGATTTGGTCATGTTTGTTTGTAGTTGTATTTATCTTAGTGGTCCATTTTCCTTGTTACGGGAGCATTGAGCGGCCTGATTTGACCTTAATAAAAGCATCTTGGAATTGGTTTTCCTTCTGAGGTTTTTCCAGGGGTAGTTTACCAGAAAATATTGGTGTCTTGTGTGCAAGATTTTGGTTTCCTAGTTTATGTTTCCACTACATGTTTAGTTGATTACTCAGTTGTTCTTCTAGTAGATAAAGTGATTTTATTTTGAGCAAACTATCAGGTGTTGAGTAGAGTGGTAAAATATCAACATGGTATTAGGAAATACCAGGGTTGATTCCATGAGGATATTTTTTTTTCAACATGGTATTAGAGCCTAGTCTTTGAAGGGAGAAAATCAAGAGCATAGATCTCAACGGTTGCAAAAAGATCTTGACAGATCTATAACCAAGAGATAGAAATCAAAGGACATATTTTAGGTAAACTACAAAACTGATGCATAACATGGGTTTTTGCAGGTGTACATGGGTATACGTGGGTCACAATGGTAACAATTGCATACATACACAATTTCAATGGGTTGAATCGCATACATACATAGGTTGCAGTGGTGATAGGTGCATATAAGTCTGTACAAGACTTTATAGGGGCAATTTTAGCACAGGGTTATCATATAAGATATTGGAGCTGGGGCATTGAAGGAGAGAGAGAGTCATCCTTTGAGACATAATGGTGGACAAATTGAAGATTGAGGACAGGTTGGAAGGGGAAACCAACTTTCAGGCGTGGAAGGAAAGGATTCTTCTTCTATTGGAGGAGAATGACCTTAAAGAGTATGTTGAGGGTGTGGTTGCAATTCCTACTGATCCACAAAAATTGGTAGCTCACAAGAAAAAGGAAGTGAAGGCCAAGCGGGGGTTGCTAGAATCCATAAAGGATCACTTAATACGTCACATTGCTCAGAAGAAATGTACCAAGGAAATGTATGATGCTTTGGTGAGTCTATACCAAAACAAGAATATAGGAAGGATGTTATATTTGAAGCACCAACTTTAAGTTGTCAATATGTCTAATGAGGACATGGTTGTGAACTATATTATGAAGATTACACAGATCCGAAATCAACTTGCAACCGTTGGTGAGATAGTACATTATATTGAGTTGGTGAATGTAGCATTGAGAGGTCTTCCCAGGTCTTGGGAAGCTTTTGTGTAGGGAATCTATGCATGAGAGACAGTGCTAGGGTTTGATAGACTATGGACTAATTGTATCTAGGAGGAGACTCGGTTAGACTCTAGGGATGGTTTGGTAAAGAGTAGCAATGATGACAACCTTACTCTTTCCAGTCAGGAAAGGAAGGGAAAGTTCAAGAAGATTGTTAGTGGAGAGTCTACCACTCAAGATGGAAAGAAGAAGGACATGAGAAAAGTCAAGTGCTTTTCATGTCACAAGGTTGGACATTATGTAGGTCAATGTCCACACTGGAAGAAAGGGGGAAATGAAATGAAACTAGAGATAACTTTGATGACAAAGACTCAAGTGGATGAGTTTTGCAAGAAGTTTGAAAAGACAAAGTTCTTACTTATTTCCTAGAATTCCTTGGGAACCATATAAGTTGATGCATGGTTGATAGATAGTGGAGCCACGTGTCATATGATAGGAGCACGAGAGGTGTTTGAAATATTTACAAATTCTGACTCAGAGATGCATTTGGAACTTGGTATGGGGATTGTTGGAGCAGGAAATTTTGGGGTTCAACGTAGTGAATGAGGCATAAGGGACCAAAGGAAGCAAATGACACTAGGAAAGAAGGGAAATAAGCGTGAAAGAGGACAAAGGAAGCAACGTGCCAGGGATTAAGGAAGATGAATGCAAAGTCAAATAAAAGAATGATTGGATCGAAGACTAATTGCGCACAAGGAGTTAGAAAGTGGACAAATGGAGTCCACTTAGATTTAGGGTTTTGAGTCATAATGTAAGGGTTTTTACCCACCTTTTGTATAAATAGAGGATGTATGAGGTAGCTAAGGATACCTTGTTTTTTTGATGATAACTTAAGGTAGAAGAACTATATCTTTTGAGAGTCTTTTTGAGTTTAATTTGCAATACTAGTTTGGAGAGCCGTGGAGTTCAGATGGAGTCAGTTGTGAAAGGTATGGATTGTATCTGAGGGTCAGGTCGCAAGCTATGGATCGTGGTGCGATGTTGGTCAACCTCATGGACCATTACTAACCTATGATGTAATGTGTGCATCACTATTTTGATTAAGAATAATAAAGAAGAAGAAGATCTTTGTGGATGTAGACTAGGGGGTGAACCACGGTAAAATCATGTGTTTCAATTTGTCTGAATGATGTTTTTTTGTTTGTTTATGAAATTATGAATAAATGATGAATGGTTAAAATAGTATTTTCTAGCACGTAGTACTGATAATGCAGAATGAGATAACTGTTAGATTTAAATGAATGGTGTAATGAGGTACATAATATGATACATGTTAAATCAAAAGTAGAAGAAGTAAAATGAATATCCACAATCCCTTCCATGACTGCAAACATCTACGTCTTGCAGTCACCCATAAGCCATCTCGGGTGAGACTGCGTTGTGCACTCTGTGCGCAGTGTTTCCTTCTGGTTTACTAGAAGGTCGATGGTTTCTAGGTTTTTTTTGGAGAACTAAGGTAGAACTTGGGTCATCCCATAACTCCAACAAATGGTTCTGTTGTCGAATGGAACTCAGAAGAACAATGTAGAAGAGGTTTGCTGAAGAGAATGCACTGGTAAAAGGGGATGTTTAGGCCATGGAATCCTATAAAGAAAGAGATTGAAATATGGGTGGAGACAAAGCAACTCGAGTTAATGCAGAAAGATAACATATGTTCTAGATATACACCACACCTGTATCTACAGAGGTATGTGTTTACTGATTTGCATGAGGCATATTTATGTTGTTTTCCATAATTATTACAAGAGTGGTTATTGAGGTTGAAGGATACCCATCCAACTAATCAGATAAGGCTAGTAGAGTGGACTATTGAGAACATTGCACGGTTGGAAAGGGTCAATAACAAATTCACGTGCACAGTGGATTTCTAGTTAGATAGTATTACTACATGGCTTATTACTGAATTTGCAGTCGATACAAAAAAGTCATATACCGTTGTAGAGAAGGAATTGTTGAAGGGACCAAGAGGGAGGTACATTAAGTCTCTTTACACATTGATCAAGATCGTATTATATGATAGAGGCATGATGACCATGGAATTAGACATTTAAATCCCTCTGCGTGCATGGGGGAACTGGGGGAAGAACTAAGGAATATCTAAGATATGGAGAAGGATCTGGAGAGAGGACAACAAAAGGAAGCAATGGACACCATCATGATGGATGAGGAACAAACCAGGGAGATATTGAGTAAAGCAGGAGTGACGCGCAGTGAAAGACCCTACCAGTATAAGATGAATAAAAAGAAGAGGGAAGTAGATGAGCGAGAGGAATTGGAAAATCATGGGGAAGACATAGAGGATCTTTGTGCCACATGATAGACTGGGGATATCTTGCGTGCCACATATGAAAAGAAAACCAGAGGTCATGGGTTCAGTGTAGAAGAAGGATCTCCATTCCAAATCAGAATTAGTGTGGAACCCACAACCCCATGTGTGACTAAGACAACTGAAGAAGAAAAACTAGTTAACCAACAAGCGATTAGTGGTAGAAGGATTTTTGTAGGACGTGGTTCTAGTGGAAGTTCAAGAAGAAGTTTAAGTTCAACAAGCAACTGTCAGGTCTCTACACCACACGAAAGTGGAAATTCAACAAAATTCACAATGATAGGAGTAGATCCAACTATTAGGTTACCAAAGTTCGGAGGAGAAGGGTCGGAGGACCCATAGAAGCATTTGTTCATTTGCGAGAAGATTTGGGTAGCTAAGCAAATTACAGATGAAGATACAAAGGTTGTGCAGTTGGCAATCACATTTAGAGACTGCTCACTAGACTGGTACATGGGTCTCACAGTAAATAATCCAACAAGAGCACCTACAACTGTTGCAGAAGTGAAGAAGCAATTAATAAATGAATTTTAGAAACCAAGTTTAGAGGATCAGTTCATGAATGAGATGATAGAGATTAAGCAGAAGCCAGGAGAATCAGTCTGGGAGGTGGACCAAAAGTTCAAAATACTGAAAGTTAAGTTGAAATTTCCCATTATTGATATGCAACATATACATTTATTTGTCAATTCTTTATTTCCACACTTGAAGTATCCTTTGAGGTAGAAAAAGTTCCAAAGTCATGCTAAGGCCTTGCAAGCAGAGTTGCAATTTGAGGAAACCCAATACAAACATACAAATCCAGCTTTGGAAGAGCTGAGACAAGATTTGAAGAACTTAGCATTTTAGTTGAATCAAAATAAAGTTAAGGAGAAAAGAGAAGATGTTTGGTGTACACTATGCAGAACAAAAGGGCACCATAAGAATGAGTGTCCATTATTTGCGCAGTATATAGGAGTGAGGATGCCAAACTCTTCAGGGGGACTATGGTGTGAGATATGTAAAACACATGTGCATGATACATATTATTATCCCATGATGCATAAGTATCAGACAATTCCAAAGAGTACACTTTGTAATTTTTGCAAGTCAATAGGACACGAAGATAAGGATTGCAGAACTTTGGAGATGATGAAAGAGAGCATTTCAGATACATATAGGGTGCAGGCTAAACACATGACAGGATAACCTATGTAGTAGCCACAATATAATAATGCGAAGTAGTTTGCAGTGCAACCACAATACAATAACGCACCACAGTTTCAAGAACCACCATAGTATAACAACACATAGCAGTGTGCAATGCAAACACAGTACAATAATGCACAACCTTAGTACAATAATGTGCAACCACAATATAATCAAGGACCTCAATATAATACACCGCTCAGAGATAATCAAGGAGACAAAGGAGGCTTAAGAGGAGGAGGCTGTGGAGAAAGAGGATTTGGAGGAGGTCGAGGACCAATAGTGTGTCACAACTATCAGAAACCTAGACACTATGCAAGAGATTGTCCACAACCACCTGCAACATGTATGTATTGTCATGCAGAAGACCATGAGACAAAAGACTGTCCGACACTATTGACAAAGATGCATGACAAGAGGAACTAGAACAACCAGAATGTCCAATGGATTTTTGTGGAGAACATAGAAGAGGATGAGAAAAAGATCAACATAGTTACTAGAGGTGGAGCTAAGATGGGAGAAGATGCAACAAAGAAGGATTAGGATCAATACCAGTGGGTCACAAAGAATACAATGCCTAAACATAATTTTTATGCGCGCAAAGAGAAGCTTGAACAATTTTTTTATGCGCACAAAGAGAAGGAAACTTTCAAAGAATCTAGACAGGAGATTTTGCAGGAAAATATTTCATCTACTTCAAGAACAAAGCCATGAGACGAGGTACCTGTGTATGACATGCCTCCCTTGTTTGATCAGAGCCGCAACAAGGAGCCTTCAAAGCAAGTAAGTAACTTAAGTAAATTTTTGGGGTCTTGTGTGAAGTTGTTGAATGATAGGAACTCTTTACAAATATTGCAAACTCTGTTAGAAAAGTGTAATCCCGGGGAATAAGGGGTAAATATAGTGAATCAAGTCTGGAAGAAGAGAAGAACAAATAGGGAATTTGGGTTAAATACAAACACAGGATATTTTAATATGAGGGATATCTTACTAGACTTAGGTTCTGAAGTCAATGTTCTACCAAAGAAGAGATGGGAAGTTATGGGGGAACCTCGACTGGGATACTCACATATTCAGTTGAATCTATCAAATCAACATAGAGTGGTGCTAATTGGTAGATTGAAGTGGATACTAGTAGATTTAGATGGTGTGCGCACCATGGAAAACTTTGAAGTCATTGACATAGTAGATAATACTTCACCATATCCAACATTGTTGGGTTTGGATTGAGCCTTTGATAACCAGGATATTATCAATTTGAAGACAAGGAAGATGATATTTGAATCAGGGGAGTAAAGATTTATTTCACCATTGGATACCTCAAAAGGAGGAAGGTATGTGGAACCTGGGACAGAAAATATCCTTACAGAAGATATAAACCAATTATATAGAACTACCACGCGTGAAAAGGATTACACAAACCCAACTGTAGATGGAATGATGAGTTGGAGAAGTATTAGTTCTTGTGCTTTAGACTGTGACATAGGAATGGAAAAATGGTAGCAACGATTACATGAATTATCTTCCAGAAGATGCGCTAGAATGACGTGCACACTGAAATGGGTTGGTACAAAGGTAAGAGAACCTCCTACTTTTTATGATATGAATGATTTAGAATAATTTTTAATGAAGTTTGAAGTAGAAGTTTTTGAGAATCATAGGTTACCAACATTATATATTTCTTTGAAAGATACACCTACAAGATTGTTGGGAACACATAAGGAAAATATCAATAACTGGTTCCAGTGAAAATGGTTACAACGCATTAGATTTGGCACAAAGCAGGAGAATAATTTTCTAGAGAAATATGACGGATTTGGACAGCCCAAAGAACATATAGATAGGTGCATGGTTCAATGGATATTAGTACCACCAAAAGAATGGCCACACCATTTCATTCACACATTAGAAGATATTCCAAGGAATTGGTACATAGAACATGAACAATGTAGGGAAACT
>ML836579.1:38004-58537 GCA_009831015.1 Picea engelmannii | reverse complement strand
CTAGTGGTCAAGAGGCAAGGACCGAGATACCAAGATCAATGGTCTCACTTAATTGCGGGGACATAAAGTGCTCGGACTTTAACAATCTAAGAGCGAGTTGCAATCGGAACCACAGTATTGCCAAAGGGACACGTGGTGATTGGTAGTGAATTGTGGGAAGAAAAGCAGTTTGGTATCAAACCAAACTTGGCTGCACCCGCAATCATGTGCTTACATGAGTTCATAGCCTGAGGTCACATCTAGGAAAGGGATATTGTAAAAGGAGCTAGCACCTGAAACTTGATAGTTTAGCAACACGAAGGGAGAGACTGTGGGTATCATAGAACCTGCACCAAAAGGTCGAAAGGGTGTGTGTTTAATCAAAAAGTGAGACCATCAATGTTTCAGAGAGCCTATCTGGCCTGGAGAATCAAATATCCTTAACCGTGAGGTCGCATAGCCCAAGGGAGAGTACGGGGGTTGCATCAACAGGCTCATCAAATAATGCTTTCATTTCATCAGTCAATATAGTATGATATATAAATAAATTTAAGTATTAAAAAAAAATTACTATCTCAATAAGGTTTTAATAAGGTTTTAGCAGGCTCGTCAAATGACATTTTCATTTGATGAGTCAACAATACGATAAATAAATAAATTTAAATATCTAAAAAAAAATAATAAAATATGAGCTATAATGTGAAAGTATATAAAAAAAGAATTATTTTTGGTGAATTAAGAAATTAATTAACATTCAACTTTAAACCAATTAAATATATTTCTTCAATCTCAAGATGATAATTTGAGGCTCATCAAATAACACTTTCATTTGATCAGCTAATAGTATAATAAATAAATAAATTTAAATATTAAAAAAAAATACGATCTATAATGTGAAACTATGCTATAATGTGAAACTAATCAACATTCAACGTTTAACTAATGATATATACCATGCTTGACGAAAGGTAGAATAACAACATTGAATTATATTAAAAATAGAATGCAGGTCCAATAACAATATTGAATTATATTAAAAACAAAATGCTCCAGAGAAAAATTCTAAAGAAGAAAAGGAAATCGTAACATAATAAATAAATAAATAAATATATATATATATATATATATATATATATATATTAGACTTAGTTAATTTCTCAATAATGGATACTATTATATCTTGGAAAAACATTTCTCATCATAAATTTGATAGGAATTTCACACTATAAAGTTTCATGATTGATTAAGGTTGTATGAAGTTTTTGTAAGAGTTTTTATTTACATAACATTAAAAAATAATCCCCTATATCGGGTGGTAGGGAAACGATCGACCTCAGGGATCCCACCCCGTCCAAGTTGACACGCGTCCCCCCTTCCAACTAGAAGTTGTTCTGCTCCTCCCACTTGTACCTAGCTTGCCCATGTTATTAATGATTGACCCTCCTATGCATACCACCTAGCCTCGAAATTTCAATGGGCACATCGTCCTTCCTCATCCAAAGATCCTTCTCAATTGACATGCTCAATCCTAGATCGTCTTGTGTATCAACCTCTTTCCTTTCATCATCGCCTCCATTATCACCTCTTTGACCAATCATCATTATGGCCATAATAATTCTCTCCTCAACATGATTACCCTCTCAATGGCTAGTATCCTTACTCTATATCCCCATCAGGCTTGGCCCAATCTCATTCCTTTATCTCTGCATGATACTTACCTAAAATATTGTGCTCTTATCCTCCTAACATCCTTCTATTCTCCTACAAATCCCTTTTTTTATACTTCCATGGAAAAGGTAATAGCTCTAGCCACTCTCAAGGAGGCTCCTCTGGTTATAAAATAGGGCGCTTGAGTTCCTGCCTTGTTGCAGCAGCTGAGAACTCAACAGATTCATACCACCCGATCACCCCGCCCCAAATTCAAGCCAAGATAAACCTTCTTGAAGTTGATGTTTGTGTCCTTAGGAACTTTGTCACAATGAAGAGGTTCATGCAAACGTCCGTTCTTGGGTCCCAAACATTGGGGGAATCCTCTCTCACGAGTCCCACTATCTGAAGACCATAGAAATATATTGGCAAATTAAACTATTATTGGGGAGATATCTAGCTAAACGGAAAGATGAAAAAGAGGAAACTATGCTCCAACTCGACGAGTTGCAGACATAGATTCAACTTCTGGAGGGTAAAAATGAACCTCCTAGCTCAGAAAATTTCTAGAATCGACCTCTCGACAGTGGAAGAGCCTCAACCATAGGTGCATGAGGCGAGAGGTATTTCTCCTCAGTATTTTTCATGAATAGTTAGTTTCTCAGTAAGTTGGTTTACTTTGAAGGCCGAGTTTTCAGTGCTAAGCCTCAAAATGGTCTAGCTAGGAAATTACACAAAACAATTTTTTTTTGTTTTCAAAGTCCTAGGGGTAGGTACTTTCAATCCTTTATATTCAAGAGACAGATATTTCATAAACATTTAGACAATTTACTGCACTATTTTTGGTCTGGTTTCCCTAGTACTAGGTGAGCAACAATTTTTTTGTTATATTTTCCAATGACAATATAAATAGATTGGGATTATTAACAAACAAAAAATACATTATAAAGTAAAATAAAAAATTCAACTAAGCTCAATTATTATAGAAGAACACACCCACACACATAAAAAAAAATTGTTATTTCTTACTGGGTACTTCAACATTATTAATTAGTAAAACACATTATGTTGGTTTTACATGGCAATGTTGTTTGAGAGAAATGTTAATCTCATTTATGGCCTTATTTGAACAACTTCATGTGGAACATACGTATAAATTCATAAATGTGAAATTTAATTTAATGAAAGTATTAATTGTGAAATTTGGAGTTGTCCTTTGTCTAGTGATGTTAAAAAATTGTTCAAAACAAACAAATCTAATAAAAAAAAGTATGCAAAATTGAATTTTATAATATTTACACTATATAAACGAGTTACTATATGTCTTTGTGTTATCAAATTGCAAAAACACTTGGCTAGGCCATGCTACTCCAGAAAACGTTTTTCGTTCTCTGCTCAACATACTGTAACTTACCCAACATCCAACTAAGGTATGCCACATAAATGTTTTTAGAACTCCATGAAATTAAAACATTATGTAAATGAACAGATTCATACTGAATAAAAGTAAACATATACATGTAACATATACAACAAATATCCATATATATAAAGACAATTATAACCACACATAGGATAACCCATGAAATTAAACACGTAAATAATAATGCAGCATGTAAATTTATCACACATTTGACACTTATCTTGGTAAGAATATCACGAACTAAAAATATTCCCATTTTGATGGTTTATCCATCACATACATCCTCAACATATTGTCAATCACTTCATTCACCCTCTATGTTTGTCCATCTGATTCTGGTTGATAAGTTGTACTAAAATTCAAATTTGTTCCAAACCCATTAAATAATCCCTTCCAAAATTTTGAAGTAAATTTTGGATCTCTGTCAAACACAATTGTCTTGAGTATTCCATCCAATCAAGAAATTCCTCTCATATAAATATCAACAATGTTGATTTCCTTGTGAGTGAGCTTAACTAGAATAAAATGGGCAACTTTAGTAAGGTTATCCACCACTACCATGATAGAATCATGTTTCTTGTTTGTTTTGGGAAGTTTGGTGATAAAATCCATTCTTACAATTTCCCATTTCGACTTAGGAATGGGTAATGGTTGTAGCAAACCAGCTGGGTATCTATGCTCAACCTTTACCTTTTGACATTCCACACATTTGGCAATAAAATCAACAACTTCCTTCTTCATGCCTAGCCAATAATATTGGCTCTTGATAGATGCAATAGTTTTCAGATAGCCTGGGTGCACAACATAAGGTACATTATGCATTTCCCTCAATATCGGATTTTTCAATTCCTGAGAATTTGGTACATAAATTCTTCCCCTGTACATGATCATTTCATCACTATCTAGCTTGTTTTCTTCAATTTTCTGTTGTAAATTACATTGTTGTAATTTTTCCACTAATTCCTTGTATTGCAAATCTGATTTGGTATTCTCTATAATTTTTTCCCTGAAATCTGATTGGTACATGCTAATGGTTTTAGCATGAAATTCATGCACTCTTTTTTTGAGTGCATTAGCCACTTTGTTCTCTTTCCCCTTGATATGCTTTATATCAAAGTGATATTCGTTGAGAAATTCTAACCATCTGCCTTGCCTAGCATTTAGAGTTGGTTGATCAAATAAATATTCTAGACCATTATGGTCTGTCATCAGCTCAAGTTATTTCCCAATGAGGTAGTGTCTCCATTTCCTCAAGGCATGCACAATGGCTTCCAACTCCAAATCATAAGTGGCAGAGTGTCTTTCATGCTCCTTCAACTTCCTTGATTCATAACATATAACAAACCCATTTTGACTGAGGACTCTACCAAGTCCTTCTTTACATGCACTTGTGCATACAATGAAGTCTTGATTTGGGTCTACAATCCTTAGTATTGGAGCACTTGCTAATAATTGTTTCAAGTGTTGGAAACTCTTTTCACAATCCAATGTCCACTGAAACTTTGGACCCTTCTTTTGTAAGGAAGTGATTGGGTGTTCAATCTTTGAGAATCCTTCAATAAATATCCTATAGTATCTTGCAAGACCCATGAATGATCTCACCTCTGTGACATTATTTGGCACTGACCATTCTCTAATGGATTTTATCTTCTCAGGATCCATTGCTATCCCATCCTCTAAAATGATATGTCCCAAATAATGAATTTGTTTATGATAAAATGAGCACTTGCTGAATTTGGCATACAACTAATGCTCCCTTAATACTTTCAATGCCATTCTCAAATGATGCTCATGCTCTTCATATGACTTAGAATAAATAATAATGTCATCTAAAAATACAATGACAAAATTATCTAAGTATTCTCTAAAAACACCATTCATTAAGAACATGAAAACAACTGGTGCATTTGACAACCCAAATGAAACTATTGTGAACTCATAATAACCATACCTTGTTCTAAAGGCAGTCTTCCTGATATATTCCTCTTTAATCCTTACCTGATTGTATCCTGACCTGAGCTCTATCTTGGAAAATATCGTTGCATCCTTCAATTTATCAAAGAGATCATCTATCTTTGGAAGAGGATACTTGTTCTTTACATCCACTTTATTCAACTATTTGGAATCAATTCACAATATTAATGTCCCATATTTCTTCTTCATGAACAAGATTGGGGCACCCCAAGGTGACACACTTGAGCGTATATACCCCTTCTTCATAAGTTCTTCAAGATGCATTTGCAACTCCTTCAAATCTCGTGTACTCACTCTATAAGGCGTCTTTGACACTGGATCTTCTCCATGCATTAAATTTATCAAAAAAACAATATATCTCTTTGGGGGTAGTCCTCGTACAACCTTGAAAACATATTCAAAATCTTCTAGGACTGCATGATATTCCAAATTTGGCACCTTATATTTAGGTTTCTCTTCCATATGAGTTGCAAATATTTGACACCCTTTTCTGTAACATTTCTTCAGCTGCAATGCTGAAATTTCTCTGATGGTTATTTCCCTGGGAATTCCCTGCACATTCCTTAGGTTCCCTTCCTAATCCAAGGAAGTAAATGCCTTGTTATGATATTCTAGGATAAAATGATGTTGATCCAACCAATCCATCCCAATTAGATAGTCATAAGAAACTAAAGGAAATATGTTCAAATATGCCCTGGTGTTCAATGCATTCATGTCCATAAGACATGAATTAACCATCTCATTAACTTTTCTTTTGGATTTGGTAGCCAACTGCACCCGCCAAGATTTTCCATGGTTGCTTCATGGCAAATGAAAAATTCCCACCATATTAGGATCTATATAACTATGACTATCTCCTTAATCAATTAAAACAACAATGGTTTCGTTATTGATCATACCTTCCACTTTAATCATATGTGACTAATACTCTACTTTCTTGTTTTTCGGGGTTTCATATATCCTTGGGACATTTCTTCTCATTCCCTCCACTATTTCATTTTGTTGTACATTGTGAACAATCCTCACCTTTTCACCTATGTGAGGAAAATCTCTGAACATATGATCTCCCTTACAACCCAAACATTTAATAGGTGGTTGCCTTCACCTTTGACCCCATGTCTCAATCACTCTGGGTTCTCTAGAAGTTGGTTTCCCCTGAGTATTATTTCTGAAGAACGATGGCCTAGATCCCTTCTTCCCTTGATCCATCTTGAATTTATTTTTGTGTTCCCAAGATTTTTGGAAAGTTGGCCTTGATCTTTTTTTATCATATAAGTGTTTAGCTCGCCATATGGTCTCATCAAATATCTTAGGATCATCATACTATATTTTTTCACTGATAAATTATGGAGATCCACTCAAATACCTTTGAATATTAACTGTCTCATCCTTGATGAAACACACATACTTCAACAGTTCTAAAAACCTTCTCGCATATTCATCTATGGTCATACTCCCAAGATTGAGCTCAAATAACTCTTTCATTTTCCTGTCATAATATCTCTTAGTCAAGTACTTCTTCTCAAAATACTTCTTGAATTCCCTCCAAGTAATACTCTTCTCTTTAATGTGTTGCACCTGCACAAGATGATCCCAACACATGGATGTCTTTCCATTGAGTTGATAGATGGAAATTCTACCTTCTGCATGAGAAGAATCATTGTGCAATTGGAAATACTTTCCCATGCCCAACAACCATGTCTCTGCATCTTCATCCTTCTTGTGCTCACCATCAAATGTAGGAGGTTTTATTTTGTTCATTTCTCCATGTAGCTCATCCAACAAAGACCACTTATGCTTCCTGACAGGGGATGGACTTTAGCTATTGTGTGCTCTCTTATTGAAATTCATCAAGGAGTGATGGTGATGTCTTCTAACACTTATGGTTCCTCTTTTCTCATCAGGAGACCTGTGACTTCCTGATTTTCTTGAGCCACTCTCATTATCCAATTTCTTTTCTATTATGTTCAAGCTCTATAGTAGATTCATGTTCAAGTCCTCTTTTTACTCCTGGGTTCTCATAATCCTTTCATTATCATCTTTATGGATTTGGACATTCTTTTGTAAATTTTTAGTGGTCTCTACCATATTCATGTTTTCATCCCTTCCTTCTCCATGTCCATTCGAGTTTGTTCCTTTAATGCCCAAATGGACATCCATCCCTCTGATCTCATCTTCCTGGTTGTAAGTCGCCTATGCATATTCCATTCCTATGGAATCTATGTTGATCCTGATCTTATCTAGTTGTTAACTCCGTAAAATGTGTAGCCAACAAAACTTTGTCAAGCTAACTATTTCAACAATGTCATGAAAATATGAACCATTCTGGTTCAATAATATATCAGGATTCTTTCTTCGGATTTCTTGGAAAATTGAATGCTCAGATCAATTTTCTGGGTGAATATTTATATTTGAATATTCAACACCTTTCAAACGCCTACTCCCATGCTAAATTCTGAGTCTTGAGAAAAAAGTTATGGTTATTTGAAAATTGCTCGTTAATTTTTATGTTGATTCTTCAACCTGGCGCAAATATGCGTTGTAATTATGCATTTTTTCACCTAATCCATTAGAGTTTTCATAGGATCCCAATTGGTTTTATTCACAAAAATATTTTGGACAGTCTATCCAAGTTTCACCTCTTTTTGGTTTCTGGGATGCTAGTTACAGCCCGTTGAAGTTCTAGGCCAAATCATGTTTTTGGTCTCGAATTCTATAGGTACCTTCTTTGCCATATTAAACATTTTTAACATGCCCAAAAATTTAATTTAGATCTAGAACTATCTTCTTTGGTTCAATATATTTCCATTGACTACTCCTGCACCTCAATCTAATTCTAAAGAAGAAAGTTATGGCTCTTTGAAGTTAGTTGGGTCTTAAAATTTACCCTCCACCATTTGTGTTGTAGCTTTCTCATAAAAACTTTGTTTGACGAACATTTTACAACATTAGAAAGATATCTCCAAGCTCTCCCATAGTTAGCATGCACAACAACACAACAAGGTAAATCATGTTCCATGCACCTATAACCATTGTGCATCACTTCTCTGTCGTGCCAATAACTGGTTCTTGCACTATTACCTATTGCGCGCAATTTTTGTATCGCACACTAATATTTTGCACACATTTCACTCTATGCATTGCACCATGCCAAATTTTAGTACACCCCCACCGTGCACCAATACTCTATGTGAACCATTAATGAAATTTTCGAGTGACAACATATACCCACATTGTGCGCTCTATCAATACTGGGCACATCACACGCGACATTAGTATATGCGTGCACACCACACACACATTATTATGTGTATGCACACCGTGCACTAGTATTACGAATTCACCACTCAATCTGCACTATGAAATTCTAAATTTAACGATCGCACCTGCATGCCAATATTTTTCCGTGCAGCGCATGCACTGTAATGCCAATGTTTTTCCTGCACGGCACCAAAATTTAGCACACACACTCATACACCAATATTTATCCATGCGGTGCCCAATTTTAGTGCAACCACATGCACACATTGATTTTTATGCACTTCAATTCCTCATGAATTCGGTTGCAAAAATTGGGGCTTTTTCCTCCATTCTTATTGTAGACATTCTGCAACTATGAAATTTGTTCAATTTCACCCTGATAACACCAATTCAACCTATGCAACAAAAAATCATTGTGGTTTCACATTTCTACAACAAAGTTTTTCCAAACTCAAGTCACGAATTGAGAATTTTAATTACTAATCTTGCTCCAACTTTCATGTCTTCACTTGTAACTTCAAATTCGACCTATTCTAGGTCTGAATTTGCAAGAACAAATATTAAATTAGGAATAACTCACCACATGGCCGAATTTATCAATATTCCCATAAACTTAACAACATAAATTCAGGATTTTTCCCTATTCCGCACAATTGTTGTTACTTTTTTTTTCATCGATGCTCTGTAACTTGAAATTTGGCAACTTCAAAATAAATCCTACGTGAAATGTCTCTTCAACTGAAATTGCTTGGCCCATCCAGGCTCATTGTTGAAAACTGAATCTCTAATACCATATTGTAACATCCTCAGACACCTTGGTCGGGCCATGCTACTACAAAAAATGTTTTGGTTCTCTACTCAACATATTGTAACATACTTAGCATCAAACAGAGCTATGCAACATAATTTTTTTTTGAACTACATGCAATTAAAACATATACACACTAAAATCTTACAGAAATTTGTATATAAAATGTAAACAGATAAAAACATTTTTTAAATTCTTTGATTCATACTGAATATCAGTAAACATATACATGCAAAATATACAGAAAATACCCATAAATATAAAGATAGTTATAACCACACATAGGATAACCCATAAAATTAAACACATAAATCATAATGGAAAATGTAATTTTATCACACAATTGACACTTATATTGGTAAGAATATCACCAACTGTGTGCATATCTTCCACGAAACTCCTAACCTTAGACAACACTACTCATCACTCTCAACAGTGGGTGACCACCGAGCTGGGACTAAATTCCACTCGAGATTCCTATCCAGGCTAATGGTTCATAGACAACAGAAAAGACTCTGTCACAAGTTCCAAGTCAAAATAACCACCTACATTCCCTCATTCCCCACATGTTTGTCCCACCCCAGGAAGTGTGTCCCTTCTCTACTCAATAGTCCATCAGTTGCCCCACTTCCTTTTTGGGCTTCAACAATAGGTGGGACAGGAAGTCTCAGAGCCATATAGATGCATTTTAACACCTTTAGGAAATAAATTCACCATCAATTCTCTCACCCAAAGAGAAATTTGTCATGGACCTGACAACCCGCCTATTCAATATCCCATAGGCATGACAAACCACTTCTTCCTTCCAACTCCCCAACTAACCAGGTACACAAAACAGGCATGGCTATGGATACAAGTTTAGGTATAGTGACATAATTGAACCTGTATCCATAGCCATATATGTTTGTGTACCTGGTTATCTAGGGAGCTATATGGAAGAAGAGGGATGCCAGGCCTATGGGATATTGAATAGGTGGGTTTTCATACTCGTGAGCAATTTCTCTCTTGGTGAGAGAATTGTTGGGGAATTGATTTTCTAAAGGTCCTAAACTACAGCTACAGGGCTCTGAGACATCCTATCCAGCCTGTTGCTGAATCCCGGAAAGGAAGTGGGGCAGCTGAAGGACTATTAAGCAGAGAAGGGGCACACTTCCTGGGGTGGGACATGCATCTGGGTAATGAGGAACTATAGGATTTTAGTTTGATTTGGCACTTATGATGAAGTCTTTCTCTTTGTCTATGAACTATTAGCCTAGTTAGAAATCCCTTTACCCGGATGGAGTTTGGTCCCAACTCATGGGTGATCCATTGCTGAGAGTGATGTGCAGTGTGGTATAAGGATGGGAGGTCCGTGGAAGGTCTTCACACAGTTGATGATATTCTTACCAAGATAAGTGTCAATTGTGTGATAAATTTACATGCTACATTATTATTTATGTGTTTAATTTTATGGGTTATCCTATGTGTGGTTATAAATTTTATGGGTTATGTTTGGGTCAAAAGTTTTTAGTTCGTCATACGTCCAAGAAAACACATCTTTGAATTCTTTGAACAATTTTATAAAACCTGATTTTTCTTGTTCAGAACACCCTTTTCCCAGATTGATATTTTGAGGATAATCTTGCGTTCCTAAATTTATAGTTTCGTATATCAATGAGGAACTGTCTGTTTTGAAATTGACTACCCCTCTAAACTTTTCATGTGGGTCATAAAATTTTTCTAATCTAACAAAAAAATTGGGAATAGGGTTTACCAGCTCATATGATAATTCTGCAGATCAAGGATCAGATATTACCATGAAATATCAGAGGTTTTTGTCATGAGTTCTTTCATCGATTATTGCATCTTGGAAGGTGTCTTCCATATGCAAAAAATTGATGATTTGTTGGTCATCATCAAATACTCGCCAGTTTGTGATGTTTTCAAGAATCAATGGTCTGAACAAAAATTCGACCAAGAATGCATTAGGATAAATACCTTCACCAGGAAACAATTTAGAAGCAACATTAGCTAATAAATTAGCTTCTGAATTACTCGACCTAGAAATGGAATTTATATTGAAAGAAATAAATTTATGCATTAAACCCCATACCTTGGTTTGGTAATTCTTCAAATGTGGTGATAAATAATGCATTTCATTTATTACCTATTTGACTACAAGTTCAGAGTCACTGAATACTACTAATGCTTGCACGTCCATATCCAGTCCCTTCCTTAGTCCCTACAGAAGTTCTTTGTATTCTATTGTGTTGTTAGTACATTCAAACTCCAATCGATAGGCAATAAAATTTTTTATTTCCCGTGGGATCGATAAGAAAACAACCAGGACCTGCTCCCTCTTGGGATTTAGATCCGTCAAAATATAAGGAACATATTTGTTCTTCATTGGCAATGTTCGGTGTACTTGGAAAAGTTGTCTTCTGAGTATAGGTTGTTACTTCAGATTGTTGTTCTGGGTTGGTGATGGAGGAAATTCTAGTCATGAAGTTACCAAAAAATGTATCCACTCCCTTTGTCTCAATCAAATTTGCAGCAGTAGTAAAAGGCTCATTTGGATTGTTTAAATGTGTCACAATATACTTGAGGTAATGTTCTTTGTTTATTCTGATCTTGTTAGGATATCCATTTTATGGCTGCCAAAATGAGACCAGTCCATAGAAAAATAGCCATGTAATTGTTCTGACCAATCTCTATTAAAAAATAAACCATATACTTCTAGAATGCCAACAACAATAATATCAATTACTTAGTGAACCTTTGGATTGGACGACAATCTTATCAATACATTTTTTATGTTCACCAATGGCTTTGATTTCACTCTCGTCCATCAAGGAGAAGATTTCACTCCTGACACAATCGTCAATAATATGGTCATTAAAAGGGGTTGGATAATTGTCTTTGGGACAAGCTTTGTTGATATCCCTATAATATACAAAAGCATGGATCATGCCTTGTTTCTTCCGAACTGGAACTAAATTAGATACCCAATCAGTCAAAGCCATAGTATAAATAGAACCAACTTTAAGAAAATTTTCAACTTCGAGTTTAATAGAATCATATTTGCATGGATGTACTGGGTGAATTATCCGTCGAAAGGTTTTAGCATTTGGGTAAGTCTTAATGTCGTGTACAACAATATCTTGATCAATTCCAAGCATTTCTTCGTAACTCGAGGAAAAAAGAACACAAAATTATTGGAAGAGAGTTATGTAGATATAGACCTCATCAACAGAACATGAAGCACCAATGTGAACATTTTCCACGACTCTGGGTTTACTTGAAATATCTAAAGGTATGGTGGGTGAAATGATACCCAAGTTCCCTTCATGAAAAACATTTGGTATTGGTTTAGGATTTGGTGAAAAATTAACAACAGTAGACGGTTCTGAAATCCATTGATAACTCTCTATAGTCTAGGGTTCTAGGAAGAGAATAGAATGATGATGTCCGTGATCCCATGGGGTGTCTTACATAGACATGATTGTCATAATCATTTCATCGGTGTGAAAGACTACATGAAATGGACCTAGAGATGTATCTAAGAGAGAATGAGGGGAGGGAGTTGGCGATTAAATATCTTGATAAGCCAATCCTACCGAACTTAAAGGAATTTTGTCACCGTAATGAAGACATTCGTCAGAGCTAGGTACTATCAAAGGGTCATAAGACTCAGGGATTTCACCAACAGTGGTTGATATCATGTTAATTGAGGCAACACAAGGAGTAGGAATATTGAGAGGTGAAATGGGGAATGCACCCATTAATGATGAATCTTGTAAGAGACCCACACTGACATTCTCATAACTGGGAGGTATTTTTGCAATAAAAGGTACGTTACTAGTATGAGAATCAGAGTTAAAGAAGTCAAGTTGATCGACAGTAACAAATTTCTCATGGTGAGGGAAAAGTATCACCAAAAAAAGAGTAGAAACAACTGCTCACATGGAATCAATCCAACTATGGCCAAGTAGAAGGTTGTAATCGAGAGGTGAATCAAAGACTTCAACCTCGACAGTAACTTTTTTTCCTTCTAACGTAATAGATAACGAAGGAATAACACCATAAGGTTTGAATCATATACCATTAAATGTTTTAAGATTATTGTGTGACTCGGTAAGGGCAAGAGAGACAATATCCTTCCAACAAGTGAAAAACATGACGCAATTCAAGGCTCCTTCATCCATAATGATTTGACAAATATTCTTATTTTCCACAATAACTTGTATCTGAAATGTTAATTGACAAGGAAGCCTTGGAATATGATCTTCCAAGTCAATGATTATCATGTTTGTATTAGTAGGATCAATTCCACCAATAGAATTTGACAATGCCTTCTATTGTGTGGGACAACTTTGAAGGACTTCGAGAGCAGACATTGTAGAAGGTTCCTACACAAGATCTTCTACAATATTGTACTTTTGAGTAGCATGTACATGAGGATTAAATGACAAATTACAAACAATTCCCTTTGGAAGTGGATGAAGAACTGTGTCTTGACTCGGTTGTTCGAGATGAAGACGATCATTGGGAGGTGAAGTTGATGGAGGAGGTTGAACCAAATGAGGTGGTTAATCATCAACTTTCTCTTTTAAAGGTGAATAATCTTTGGCTTGAGTAGCGACTGAAACTTTTCTCTTCTTAGAGTCATCAGTACACATAAGTACATAGGATGTGGTAGAGGGATAAGGTTGGTCATGAATGACCAATTGGGCCTGCTACTGAGAAGGCAAAGGTTGTGAAACAACAATGGGTGTAGGAGGTGTCCTCGTCCCTTACACGAACTTAGTAAACTTAGCACGTCGTGGACAATATTTCATATAATGATCCTCACCACATATTAGAAAAGGATAGTAGGTTTTACGGGTTTTTTTTCATCAACAGGTTGAGTCTTGGGTTTATCAGATTATTGATTATTAATTTTTTCCTTATTCTTTCCGTTCCCCCTTTTTTTTTTTTTACCGGTAGGTGTAGATTGAACCGAATTAACTTCAGAAGTTTTACTGGGAGAAGGAGTTGGAGGAGGATTGTTTTGTAAATTAGCAGTAATAGACTTAGGATTGGTATGATTTTCTTGTTTAGACTAAGTCTCGGCATGGAAAGTTCCAATCACGCCATCAACAACATGAGAAGATATTGGAGGTGTTGGGGTTTGATTTGTAGATGAACGAGGAGCATCAAGGATCAAGTCTTATAGTGTTCCCGTTTGTGAATAAAAGAGATCAAAATATTCAACAAGACTAATCTCCTGCTCTTCAGTGACGACACCACCCTTGGAAACAACACGTGATATAGAACCAATGAGTGACTTGGTAAACCACTCGGCAAGTAGTTGATCAGGAAGGGGAACTTTGATTAAGCGTTTTCTCCTCCTCCAATTCCAAGGTTGAGACTCTAATCCAAGGATATATTTCCCATACACTGGGTTATGACCCCCAACTTGGGGTTATCCCCGAACTTGAGGTTGACTTCCAATAGGAATTTGAAAACCAGAAGAAACAAAATGATTTGTGCCTCCAATTTCATTGGAGATACTTGGGCCAGGATGATTAGGTCCTCCAGGTGAAGGTGGAGGAGGAATGTTAGGACCCCTGAAGAGAACCTGGGTAGGTGTAGGAACATAACTACTAGCAACATTATACCCAGGAGGAAAAAAAAGAGTATCTCGTTCAGACGAATTATGGGCAGGATTAACAATAGACATATTTAGAAGATGATACCCAGGTGGAAGTTACAGATTTTTTCTAGGAGAATGTGGTGTTCCAATATGATTTTGAGTGATTATTGCACTTCTAGTAGAAATAGGTGGAAGTTGTGGGACCATCGTAGAGATAGCGAGTTGGAGAGGAAGGATTGTATGAGAACCAACAAACAATTGGTCTGAGACTGTGACAACATTATTGGTCATGCTATTAAAATGATTTAAGGGTACTGTGTAAGTAGTAGAATTCATAGGAATATGTGATGCCATAGGTTGATTAGAAGTCCTCTAATGTAGATGACAATTTACTAGTTTTTCAAAAATATATTGTCCCAAAGAAGTTCTCCAAAGAGAACGAATAGGAAGAAAAAAGTTAGGATCAAAATTTCCAGCAGTATGAATCAGAGTTCTAAACGACTCAGTCTGAAAGAGAGGATCATCTACAACAGACTCTGCGTGAGGTCCAGTAGGTATTCCAATATAATATTCACCAATAACATCTCCGAATGAATTTATCAGGAGAAAAAGTGGATCTCGTACCACACTCAATAACGGATTTACGGGAAGTATGGATTCCTTCAATGGAGTAGAACTTCCAATCTCAGAGGGT
Organism: Picea engelmannii; assembly: GCA_009831015.1. NCBI lineage: Eukaryota > Viridiplantae > Streptophyta > Pinopsida > Pinales > Pinaceae > Picea > Picea engelmannii. The sequence continues at coordinate 43,137 of ML836579.1, read as the reverse complement.
ACGTCGTACAATCAACTTTTGTTTATTCATTGTACAATCATTTACTTTTAGTTTTAATTTTTTATTTGTCTTTAATTATATTTGTCTTTAATTATATTTGTATATAATTCATTTACAAACCCAACTTGTTAGTATAACATCTAATTCAGTTTCATTGCTTAACTTTATTTCCTTTCTTTTGATTAGTTGGTTAAATATTAACACCTTATTTTTCTTTTACTCGTTTGTTAACTTTGTCATGCAACAATTAATACACACAAATTAACATTAACTTTTCTTTTAACTTTTGTTTAGTTTTTATAATTATTTATTTTTCTAATAATTCCTTTAACTTTATTTAGAAAAGAAATAAATATTATCAAAGTCAAACGATACAAAAATAATAAAAATCATAAAACACATAAAGTTAAATATTGAAAAGTACAAAGAAAAGGAATTCATGCATGGGTTTTGTGTTATAGGAGATTCAACCTAGAGTTTAATGTGTTTTCTCGTTGGGGCTATAAACCTAAGGTAACATTCACATCTCTTCTCGCCTTGCCCCATGGGAGGTCGAAATATTGGTGTTAGGGACTCATTAGTCTCTCGACATCAACATAATTTGGTGACCATACTCGGGAGGATCGTTCTATGGTTCTTTCCTAGTTTTGTTTTAATTTTTGAAACTTATATTTATCTTCTCTAAACCTCATTGTCTCAACTTATTGGAAGTTTGTTTAGGGGTTGTAACCATGTGATTTCAACTACTAACCCTGCAAAGATCATTCGCAAGTATGGGATTTTGAATTTGAGGAAGACCTAAATAATTCCCCATGCTTTGCGTCTAACCCCTTGAATTTTTCTCACCCGATTAATCCCTTGCCTAAAAAATTCAAGAAACATTTTCCTTTGTTCCTAGGGGATGGAGTTGTTATAGTGGAAGAACACCTTCGTGCATTTTCCAATGCTTGTAACATCCTTGGAGTCACTGATAATGATAACTACATGCTCTTATTTATCAATTCCCTTTAGGGTAATGCTAGTTCCTTATTTTCCATCCTACCTGATGAATGCATCTCTACATGCTCTCAAATTCCTTATTGGTTTACATCTAATTTTGGGCAATTCGATAACCCTTATGAACATCTTAAGAGGTTTAATCACTTGCATATGAAGGATAATGAGAGCATTCACTCTTTTAATATTAGGTTTATCAAGTTGTATAATTTCATTCCTACGAATATTCTCCCTACCAACTAGGTTTCCCTTTTAGATTATTATGATCTTTTACCACCTTGTTATCGATGGCAGTTAGAAGAAAATAATGTTCAATATTTAGAGCTATATTTAATCACTTTCCTTGATTTCAAGAAGAAATAACGAAGAATTGAGAACAAATTACGATGATGAGAAGGTTTGAGGATTGTAGATCCATAGGATAATCTACCTCGTTCCTTGGATCTATTATGATTCATTTCGATGAGGGAGGAGAGTGATTTCATGGTTATGTGTTGTGACATATTGGTGGTCTAGGTGAAGAGGATGATAGTGTGGCAACTAGCATGTCCTGAGTAGTGACACATGTCAATTTTTTTTTTTGTGGGATGAGAGTGGGCTCAGTTGGGAATGGATACATTTAGGTCATCATTCCAAATATCAGTCGTTAAGTTGGCGCCACCAATATATCTTTGTCATTTTTCGAAGAAGCGATAGTCAAAGTGGACTGTGATACCTACAATGAATATACTCAGACGAGGAGGGACTTCAACGTCCAATAAGAGGTCGATATGATGATATCTTGATAGCCCAAGGACCCGATAGACCCGATTGTCCTGGTGAACACGGTTGCAAATAAACCATTGTGATCAAATGAATATTCATATCGAATGATTGCCGTGCATCGATATAGTGTTGTGTCTTGGTGGAAATAGATTAGATCTACTTTGGATATTTACTCCAGGTACTGATTGAATGGTTGATGATCGTTGAAGCCATATTGTGTATGCTAATGATCCGGGAACAACATGAACAACTGATATTTAAATCAAGAAGAAAATCTGATAGTATTTATGCAATAATTCTGGTACAAAGGGACAAGTGAAGAGATCACAGGGAAAAAATAAGGGGTTTGTGTCAAATGTGAAGGAATGACGCAGCCTGATTTTGTTAAAAAAACAGGACCGCGGAGCAATAAAATAAAACAAATGCGGAAATAAAACACATAAGATACACAATACAAGAGAGACAAAGATTTACGTGGTTCACCCAGTGTGGGCTATGTCCACGAGAGAAATTGCCAGGTCCTTTCTTTATTATTATCCAGCAAAATGAAGGGATACAACCTACAGCAAAACCCATTGTAACTTCCTCTTCTCTCTCACAGTCTCCTCTCTCAGAATACAATACTTGCCAACCTACATAGCTGCAATACATTTCCCTCATAAAAGAGGGTTGCCTTCTAGGGAAAAAAAACCTAACATCATCTCTATCGTTAGATCTATGACCTTATAATGAACAGTCCAGATTTACAATGAAATTACAATATACTTTTACAAGGCAATTTTTTCTTCGGGGGCTTCGCCCCTAGACTCCCCACCCGGGGGGATAGCCCCCACGGACCCCGCAGAGGGGGTACCCCTCCTCTACACTCCCCCATGTGGAAGAGTGTACATACTTCTGGGGTGTAAATACTTCATGGGGTATAAACACAACTGAAAGTAAAAGACCTCTAAATCAGGAAGATAATCATGCTCCACAACCAATAGATTTAATGGAGAAATAAGTGATATCGAGTTGACCCCATGGACATATTTTTTGTGTATGTGGAAAAATCCATGAGAGCATGGAGTCTATAAATCACAATGCCCAAATGAGATTAAAGTGGATGTGTGGATTGTAAGTTTAGTGGTGAAGGGGAATTTTTTAAGAGAATATTTGAGGCTCAAAGGTTCAAAGATGCCAGAGAATCAAAGAGAAGATGATGTGAATGTCTAAGGGTGATTGGGTGGTGCAAGGTCAAATTAACATTTGAAGTCATGTAGATTGAGAACTGACAAAGAGTGTTATGAAAACAAAGACAGAGAAGAGGATTGATACTGGCGAAGGCTTGGAACAAAGAGATTATTTGATGTTGTTGACAGTCTAAGGAGTTTTTTGTATCCTGAAGGTTTCTTCCACAAACATAACAGTTGTGGGTTAGTGCCTACAGAAATTGTTGAGTTGGTGCTCAACTTAAGAGATTGGTTCCTGCATATATTTTAACTATATGTTGGTGCCTTGGGGAATTATTGAGTTGGTGCTCAGTTGAGGAGATTGGTGTCTACTGCAGGTCATTTTCTACAAATATATTAACAGTATGTTGATGCATGCATGATTTTATAAGGATAAGCTTTGTGGTTTTCTCCCATTTTGGTTTCCACATTAAAATATTTGTGTACTAAGCATTGTATGATTGTGTAAGTTTCTAATTATTGGAAAAGTAATAAAATAATAAGTATTGTACAATAAGAAAAGAAAAATAGTCCTATATTGATTAACCCCCTTCCCCCTTTCAGTATAAGTGTGCCAACAAGCTATTCCTTGAGAAACAAATTGATAGGATGTCCTACTCTATCATATCTCATTTCTTTTGTTATGGGATGATCCTTGGGCCAAAAAGAGTGTTCTTCTCCAATATTACTTAGTTTGAGACCCAACTCCTCAGAACTTTACCTCATTGGGGACATGCATGGAGAAAGAACAAAAAAAATATTACATTAATACCACTAATATCGATAATGTAGAGAATGAAATTAAGGGAAATATATAAATCAAAACAAATAGAGACATTGTAGAAATAAGATTAGTAAAATAAAACTCAAATTATATTAATGAAGGGAATAGAAAAAATCATTAAAATGCAAAGCAATAGAAGTTAGATAGAATGGTGGAATCTCATCTCTTAACAGAGATGTGTTAGCTATGCTCATTCACAAGAAAATAATACAAGAGGAAAGCATTTTCTTTTAATTTAAAGTATAATTCCCTACGGTGAAAAAACCCTAAATATCTAAACCCCACATCCTAGGAGATGATGTGGAAAAAGGAATGTCATCCCCATGGAGGCTAGTTGATATGTCAACTTCCGTGGGATGCAATTTTTGAATACAAACTCTATTTGGGGTGTTTCTTATAGTTTCAAATCTTAATCCATGCTTTATGTGTTTGGAAGGTCACACAATCATTGATAATATTTGATGCATGGCTATGTCAACTACAAAAAATGAAAAGGAAATTCCTAAAACACATGCCAGAAGTTCAAGACATCAAGAACAATAGTATAATTGCCAATATTTGGAACAATTCAGAATCAATGGGATAGGTGAATGTCCACCAATATCCATTTGAATCATTAAACTGGGTAGGACATTTTTTCTCACACACTTGTTGTGTGTATATGATGTGTTTATTTTATGTGATGGCTCTAGAAGAGTTATATAAAAACTAAAGGAAACTATTCATTTATAATGTATACCTAAGGTATTGAAATTAATAGGAAAGAATCGCCCATCACATTTTATAGGGAAGAGGATGAAAATGATAGAAGGTCTATGTAGATATTTCCCTTTGAGATGTTATACTTTTAGGGAAGATTCAAGTATCTAGGATTATATTTAAAACAAAATGTCTATAGGAAGACAAATTGGAAGTGTTTGATTGAAAAGGTTGAACAAGGGGTTAAGAACTGGTGTAGTCAGTGGCTTAATTTTGGAGATAGATTTTAACCTTGGTCAAGCTATTCGTGATGGAAGAAATTCTAGTTTACTAGCATTCTATAGCTTTCATTCCTAAATGGACCCTAGACTCAATTGAAAAAATGTGGTTTAAGTTTCTTTGCACTCGGGAGGTAAATAAGTAAGAAGTTTCTTTGGTAAATTGGTAGTCATTGGAAAATCTCATCTATTGTTAGATGTCTAAAATATTAGTCAAAAACACATTGTAGGATGCACATTTTGTGTTGTTAGTTTGGTTTAATATAACAACTATTTATACCTATGTCGGTATATGGAGTTATAATGAATTTAAGTTTTTTATGACCAAGAGAAATCCCATGGCTTTCCTTTTTTGTGTGTGATGTTTTGAATATGAAGACTATTGTTTTAAAGTGTTTTTTTT